>VXBU01014186.1:516026-579030 GCA_013400315.1 Bombycilla garrulus | reverse complement strand
TATTGATTACTTGTGGGCTAGTCAGTATGATCAGAAATAAAGATCAAGAAACTGAAACAAGAGAAAATGTGGTCTTCATGAGAGTTTTGAAAACATCTCAGGGGTATTTGAAACATATGCAATTTTCTTTCAAACTACTTTTGACCATCACTAAACTGGAGTGATATTTATGATTAATAGGAAACTCTGAACAATATTTTGACAAAGGCAAGATTTCTAAGACCTACTTAGTTTCCCTAATTTCTGCATTTTAATTTGAGATGAGTATAGCCAGGAAATTTTGTATGAGCTCACAAGATACTTCCACATTCACCCCGGGAGATATAAAGCTGCTTTCCTTAGAAATCGAGAACAGACCTCTATTTTCTGGATCCAGCTGTCTACGTGCAGTGCTTATTCTAGAAAGTTAATGTCTGCTTTTAACAATTTTGTACAACAACTTAATGGGTGAATATTTACTAAGTAGATTCGCAAATTTTTTTGAGGAACAAAACTTCAAAAAATCAATATATTTTTCAGCACGACCTGATTAGAAACTGTGAGAGACTGTAATGCTGAAGGTCAAACAATTGGCCACTTGCAAGAGCAGCAGGTGCTTTGCTGAGGCCAGATGTGCATCCCCAAGAGAAGTGGGGGAGGAGGAGAGCTTTTGGATGTGTGGTGGCAAAAAACTGATCTACAGGAGAATAGCCCAGGTGCAGAGAGAGGGGTGGAGCATCCACAACAGAATGGTCACAACAAACTAACATTTGTTTAGCAGCAATCTGCAGTTTTGAGCCAGGTGAGGGAAAAAGCTGATAAGAAACAGATCCTGATAGGTGGGAAAGTGCTTTGTATCACGTCAATATCCTCCCTTACACAATTGGCTCACACGAAAATATCCCCCACCCCCATATCCTGGGCAAGGTATCAGGACATTCATATTCACAAATAGGCCTGAGACTCTTCATGCCCTTTCTGTTGGGGCATAACTGCCTGAACTACAATGGCATGTCTTAGAAGGGATCATAAAGCACCAAAAAAACCCCCAAAGTGCTCCCAGACTAATTTCTGGGGCCTTACATCAGACAATGTAAAACCACCCCACCCAGGGGAGGTACCTGAGTGTAATTTACCTATGGAACTTTGTGTGTCATGGGCAAGGGATGAAGATTGTGACCATCACTTTGGACATATTGTTGCATTTCTGCAGATAATAACCAAACAACATTGCTACATAACTCCTTTCTGTTGCAACCAATTTTTTTAAAAAATAAACCTACTACAGATCCATATATTTATAAACACTAGTCATTCAGTGGCATTTCACTCTAATCTGCCCCAAGGAATCTATTAACAAGAACCTCAGGTATCCTTTCCTTTGGGACAGTTCATAACAGAAGCCCCAGTCAGAACCTTTTCTTTGTGTTTACAATACTTCCATGCCCATATTTTTAGTTCTCCAGCATAAACTGGATATTGTCTGGATGTGCTTGTTACCACATTGTTTGTATAAACCCTATACAGTTTCAGTCACACACTCATAAAGGAAATTGAAGCTCTCAAATTATTAACCTGAGAATTATTTCAGTTCCCAGTTCTTCAGTAAAATTCATATCCTTTAATGGGGCTTATTAGTTAGCCAGTAAGAAACGTTAATATAGGCACAAATTTTGTACATTTTAGTTTTGTACATTTGCACTTGCCTAAGATCCAGAAGTGTAACTTCAAGAATTTGGTAAACTTGGAAGAAAACCAATTTACATTACTTTTGAATATGAAGTGTTTTGATGGTTTTTTTTTAAAGGCAAAACCAGTACTGTAGATCTTACAATTAAAAGGGTTTAGGCTGAGAAATATTTTAAGAAACTTAACAGGGTACAGCACTTAGATGGGAAGGAAATAGATGTTCTTCAAAGTGATACCGAAGTGATATGTATCACTGCTATGTGGTCTATGTGTTACACTAATTTTGTGTGCAGTTCTACATTAAAATTACATTAATAGTAAGAGTTACAAAATATATGAAATTGACTGTGGGTTTTCTGCCTTCCCTATATTAAAGCAATTAAAACATGATGGTAGAATTTCCACATTACTCCTACACAAAAGCAATTTGAACAATTATTGCAAGATAACTTTCAGAGAAACCACTGCAGCAGAAGTTCATTTTACATGAATTGTAGAGCTGTAGTGGTAGTCCATATTGACTATAAATTAGGCTTCTTTTTTCTTAATTAAATAGGAAAAGAGGAAAGAAATGATACCACACAAACCCATTGGGTAGTTTGCTGAGCCCACAGCCCCTAGATATTAGAGGGGAGGCCAAAAGGGCAATTTAACCATATTTCACTTCTGAATTTGGGTTTCTGCCTTTCTAGTTTCACAGTGTTACATCCTGTAACAGAGGAAGGAAAAAGGCAGTGGTGCAGCCCTCTCAAAACACACTGTAATACAAAATAAAGCTCAATATCTAAAAAACACCACATCATATCCTAAAGAACTGCTGTAGAAAAAGCCCTGCTTAGCTCTCTAGTACCTAAGCCCAAACTGAGTCAATTGGTTCTAATTTGCAGAGATATAATCACTGTTTAGTTCTGAAACACTAATGCTAATATTTGCTGGCATTGTTATGCCTTTGGTTGAAATGCAGTTTTTAAGAGGCACTGAAAAACCTTAATTTAGACCAATTGCCTTATTCTGTATCCACACAGCAACCCTGCTGGTGTGAACTTTCAAGATAAAAGAAGAAAAGAGAAGGAAAAAGAAAGCGGTGAGGTAGATGGCTTTCTACTGAAACTGCAGCCCACACATATATTTTTTTTAACACCTCACTTTAACCTCATTTAAGAAATCTGTATTCTGCTAAACCACAGTGGTCTTTTTTTTTTCTGATCAGCTTACTGCAATTAAGACAATATATTTCAAAAAAAGTCCAGTTAACTAGCAATTAAGGAATCTTTGATTAATCTCCAGTGCTGCGATACCTGATTAACTAGTTTGAAGGCTATAGCAGCTCTTTTTAATGTATTTTATTTTTCTCTAATGGTAGATTTTGCTATGTGGCATGAAACATATGTAGAATACATCAGGGTTAATTTGCATTTAAATCCCTTGAAGAGATTCTCATAAAATTTTAATTTTTTTTCTGTGTTAGGAATTGTTTCTAAACATAAAAAAGACATTTCTTTACCCACAGAACAATAATTGTGTTCATTTTCCTTCTACCATGCAATTAAAACCGGTTATTACCAAATCAATACCCATTTCACAAAATGCATTCCTCCAATGTCTCTTTTGTCCTCCTCATCTAACAAGTCTAACTTGGATATTTATTCTGGTGGTGCTTCCGCAGTAAAAAGCAAAAGCCCAAACCAAACCAAAGCTCAGGCACAATCTCTTAAGCACTTCTGCAGGTTGAAAATGAACAGAGCATATGCCAATCTGCCTCAAACACCACAGTGTGCTAAGAGATTTGCAGACTTTACAGGGATGTTTGGATGAAATACCTTTATAATTTATAATTTTAGCAGTAATATGGAAATATGAGCAAGAATTTGAACTTGAAATCAAACCCAGTATGAACTCTACTACCTATTTTGTTATTTCCACAGTTTTTTACAGGAAATCAGCTATTTTTCCGTCTCATATTTATTCCTCTCCCTTGCTTGAAATCAGTAATCTTACTGCAAAAGATAAAGAAAATTAGGCAACTCTTTGATAAAATTGACAATAATTGTTCATGATGAACACTTGTCCTTGTGTTCTCTTCCTCCTTTTCTTTCTCCCTGCCACGTTTCTTGTGAAGAGTCCTGGAAAAAATACTTTGAAAAGAGTACTTGAAAGGCACTTAGACAGCAGTACATGGACCTGTGCTGAGGAAATACAGGTATCTGTAAGAAACTTCATGAAAGAGGCATGAGAGGAAGATCTGCAATGGACGAAAAATCATGCTTGCTAGGAAAGACAGAAATGAGAGAAACCAAAAATTAGGTAAATGACAGTGTGAAAGTACAAATGTGAACTTTCTGTTCACAGAGGGGAAAGGGGAACAAAAATAAGTCTAAGGAGTAGGGCTTGGTCAAAGATATTGACACACTAAGTTGTTTTGTAGTAGTATTTATAATAGCTCAAAGTAAAAGGAGATAGAAAGAAGGAAATTTAAAGTCAAACAGAAATATAGTTAAGCTTTTCAGTGGAAACAGAGAAGAGTGGATAATCTCTATGTGCATACTAGAGTAAAAATAAAAATAAAAAAAAAAGTCCAGGCATTTTCTTATTTTTCCTTACCTACTGATTTCAGTTCTTTCAGACTTCATGAATTGTGAGAATAAAGTGATTACAATCCTAGCTAATAAACACTGAAAATTCAGGGTCCAAGCACTGGCTAAGGTTAAAATAAATTGCAGAGAAATTTATAAAACATGACAACAGACGGATTAACTAAGAGAAATACAGCAAAACTTATACAATCATGGTGTCATAAACAGTTTTACTCAGCACTTGTGTTTTCTGTGGTCATTTTGGTTCTTCAAAAAGAGTTGCATTGATCAAGTTAGGTAATAGATTGTGCAAGTTTTCAATGTATGCTTACATACTGACATAAGCTTTTCTTACTGTCACTTAAAATATTTCATTAATCTGCATAAGAAAATGTTGCTGTACCAACTATATGTGAGCATTAATCTTCTTTCCTTACTTTAAGGAAAGCCATTTATTTACATTTTTAATGAGAAACTATGAGCTTACAGAAGCCCAAACTACTCTTGTATTGTTTACGAGTGCCATAAAAACAGCTCATAGGTCTTTAATATGATGAAAAGTATTTCCCTCAAAGTGATAAAATTGGTGCTTGTTTTGCTTAGGTGGCAAATTTTACAGGAAAACAGATAATTTCTTGTCCCTAGAGTTTTTGTTATATGCCATTACCCAAACCTTCTTCCTTTGATGCATTTCTGATATTTATATTCAGCATCTTCATCTACTTTGAGATGTTTTCCCTATTTACCCAGAGGAGAACACACAAAACTTTTGTTGCAAATTTAAAAATATCTTTGTTGATCAAAAATTATCTTTCCATCTTCGGATATATACCTTGTGCTGTGCACATGCACATTAAGATAATTTCACAGGAACAAAGCTGTGAATCGTCATCAGGGATATCTTTTTTCCACTTTGTGGTGTATTAGTAGATTTTTTTAAACATAGAAAATATCAGAGGATTTAAACAAAAGATTTTCCGGAGTGAACATATCAGGTGCCGTAAAAGAAATCAAGGGATTTTTGGTTTTCAGATAAAGAAGTGCAGGAAACCATGAACACAGGAACAATTATCCTTCACTCCTAGAGATGCTGATTCTAATATACAGTCTGCAATTCTCTCATGTAAGTATTAGTTACTCTAGAGAAGGACTTACCCTATATGTTTTCAGGCATGATTCCACAGGCTGTGTCTCCATCTGTAAGCGCAGTGCAAGTTCTTTTGCAACTCTGGAAATCTTTATTAAGAGTAAGAAATTTTTTTTCTCTTCAGCTTTACTCGGCACTTGGAGCTCAAATCTTCTTCCTCAGTTTCTGTGTTTGGCCATTTCTAGCAAAATCTGCCAACATAAAGAAGCATATGGCCTCCTGTTAGTGCTCAAGTGAACAAAGACTGTAAGTTTGGTTTGGTACTATCAGTTCTTGAAAAATGTCTGGAAAGAAAACAGACAACTTCACTTTAATGCGGAATCCTACAAATCAGTACAAATCCACTCCACCACTGTGCTGTTGCAGAAGTACAGAAAAAAAGCATGCTGTTTTTTATCCATCTTTGTTATAGATTCTGCATGATACAGAGGAGGAAAATAGAATGAAAAGAAGTCCTGTTCACTGGAAAAAGAAACTGTCAAAATTGTTGAAAAATGGTTTAGCAGGGCAAGCATGAAAAACCAACTTGGTTTGGGACTTTAATAGTTATAAGGAAAGACTTTCACTTCCTGAAAAGTATCAGTTCTGTAGCCTTAGTCTCAATTGAAGAAAGGGGTAATCAATAAATAAGTAACAAGACTGAGACAGAATGGGACAAAAGACAGTAACCAGGAAAATTGTATATTAGGAGACTGAGCTGTGCTCAGTGTAACTCATCTGAAATCAGAAAGGCTAGTGATCTGAATGATTTAGACTTGTAAAATGTCACAGGACGTCTTGTACTATCTGGCTTTGATGTATTTACACGTTCAAACCACAAATAAAACCAAGTAAAACTTGTATAGACCATTGAACAGCTTTGGAAAATCTAGACTGAGGACATTAATCAATACAGGGAAAAGATGTGTATGTTTCTAATCTAACTCAAGAAATATTAAAATAAATCTCTTGCAATTACATTTGATAGACCACATAATTACAGAATAATACAGGTTGGAAGGAGCTCTGGACTGCACCCTTCAAGCAGTGTGGTACAGACACCTTGTGTATGCTGTCCTTAACATTGTGCTGGCAAGATGTGGCCCAGAAAAATAAAGTATGAATTGCAGCAACAAAGCAAAAGTTTGGGTCTTACTGAGACAATGTGGTCTCAAATTGCCGCTGAGTTCTAGTTAGCAGATCAGCTCTGTGTACGTGGTACCTGTTGCAGCAGTAGTCCATGGTTAGTCAATAATTTCTGAAAGCCACAATGAAGACACACCTTCACTCAGTAAAGGCAAGACTTCATGATGTCACGAATAGGTGCATACATGCATACTCTATTGTCCTACAAAGACAGCAGTGGCACAGGTAGGCCATGTCTTGAATTACAGAATTTCATTGTAACAGCTTTTACTGCATTTTTAAATATCACTTCTTTTACTACACTTAGGTTAAGTTGAAATTAATCCCTACCTAAGTATGATTTCTTTTTAAAAAGTAACAAAAAAAATCTTCAGTAACTTTCAAGCAATTAATTTTTTTATGTGAATGTCGTTATAAATTTGGGCCACATTACTGAATGTTCTGAAATGATAGTTTCACCTGTACTTCCAAATGTAACAAAGGAGTATTTTTTACCCACCTGACTGTGTGAAAACCATTTGCAGCCTAAGATACACGTAGGATTTTGGAATAAACTTTTAAAACCAGAAAACTCTTTAACTGTTTTGAATTCTTCTCAGTTAAGTTTTCCCAGTCAAATAGAAGATGACACAAAATTACATTTAGCTGTTTCCTAAAGATAAAACTTGTGCTGTTATCATGCATTAGTGTTGAAATTCCCTCAAGTAATTTACTGAAACGTTAATGTATAAGAACATGAAGACCAAGTTAGAAATCTTTTTCAGGGAGGAACTTTCATGGCACAGGGTAGGCTGTGATTTATTTTTGTTCATTTGGCAGGAATAGCTGAATGCTCCTGCATGGCAAACAAAAGTTTAAAGCATTTGGTGAGGAGCTAAACAAAGACACTTTGGAGTATTCACCTAACATGCTCTAAAATTGCACTTGCATAGCCAGTCTGATTTTTTACTGTGCATCAGTTTCCAGCTGATCCCTCCACTGACTCTCAAGTTGGGTATTTTTCTGCTATGGAAATGTAATATTCTGTTAATTATTACATTTTTATTTGATAATAAGTTTTAATACAGATCAACAGCTAAGTTGGAGACTAAATTAGAGAACTCTGTTGTACGAAGTTCACAGGAGGAGGGGGATTTGTAATATTAACAAATTGTGAGCGTGATGACATCCATTACTCTGTGATGAGACCAATTTGTAAACCATCTGGCACTGAAGAGTTTAGCTACTTGCAGTTATAATGGATATATTTCAGCTTCAACACTAAATGAGCAGGATAATAGCTATTTGGTGAGTTAAACGTTTAATACAAATATCCTGGTGGAATTAAGTACCCTTGGATAAGAGAACACAGGGTAGCAACATTTTGTTAAACATAAGTATTGGTGGATGAGCCAGCTGAAAATATATCCATCATAACAGAAAAAGTTGATTTTTTATTTTACTTTTGTATTAACCTTTCCAGTGGAGTCCAGAGTTTTCTGTCTAGTGATTAAAAATGTATGCAGCAAGACCTTTTCCTCTAGACAGAAAAACAGGAAAGATTATTACAAGGTGCAGCATACTGTGTCTGTAAGTAACAGCTTGTGTGAAAATTACAGCCATTAGAGTGCAATTGTAAATAATTTTTATTTCTATTTAATTAAAATTAAATTTGCTTCAGATTACATGTGGCATGGTGGGTTGCCAAGAACACCAGTAAAGTTTTTGCCTATCTTTTCTGCAGGCCTTTTGTTAAAATGAAAGGAGTGCTTTCTAGCATCGCCATTGTAAACTATTTTATTTTCAAAACATATTGAAAAAATATCAATAGCATAGAAAAGGCGTTATAATTTTTGACAGATATGTTTACTTCCCTGTCTTATTATCTTAGCATCCAGTCCATAAATCAGACACATGGCAATGATCTAAGCCCAATTCTGTTACCATCTAGTTGGATATATTTCAAGGATGTATATTCCACAATACAGGCAATTTTGATGAACCAGAAATATTATGATCTGAAATTATATGACTGTTTATCTGAATTTGCTTGTTGATATCACAGAATGACTTGGAAGGGACCTTAAAGGTCATCCAGTTCCAACCCTGCTGCCATGGGCAGGGAACAACTTTTACTAGAGCAGGCTACTCAAAATCTCATCTAACATGGCCTTGAACACTTCTAGGGTTCTGAGTGGAAACCATAGAATCCACATCACAAAACATGTTTATGAACATTTCACACATAGTACAAGCTTTAGTCCAGAGTTCACATATTTTCAGAAAATCTAACTGAAGGACACGGATTTATCAGATAAACTTCATTAGTGTCATCAGTCATTTTTCTCTACTTATTCTGTTCTTATAATTTTTCTTCATTCATGGTAAGTCTGAAGGCAGTAAAAGTTACTGTTTTAAAGTAACTTAAGCCACAAATTTCTTTATAACAAAATACAATGCTTTCCTGTTAGAAGTCGGCATAGGGAAGATAACAGGCAGAAAAAATTCTTGGTCTGTGATGCTTTGCTCTTAAATGATAATCAAAGTTTTTTCTTTATTGTGAAAACTCATTATTAAGATTCTGTCATTGACTGGCAGAGTCAAAATAATTCCCTTCTGTCTGACATGTCCTGATCCACTGCCTGCTGAACAAAAAGAAACTCATAATTAATTACTGTAGGACAAGAATCCTAAATCCTTATTCTCATCAGCTAAGCCTTCTGTTTTTGCCTTGGCTCAAATCCCAGCTAGAAATTTATGATTCCTTAGCTTCTTTTCGTAGGTGCCATGAATCATAGAGGCTTATGAGTGAATAAATACTGGGGCGGTGTTCCTGTATATGTTAGTACTTGATATATTTGCACAACAAATCCCCATTTAAAAAGCTACTGAATATATGTACATAAAAAAAACAACTGTTAACTAGGTTTGATGTCACTCTTCAGAAGTGCTTTGCGCCTCCTGTATATGTCCATGTTTGGACTAATTCTAGGCAGCACATGACCTGCAGACTAAGGCACATAAACACAAACATCTGAGATAGGGGAATCTCATTTCCAGAGCTGATCAATGTAATGCTACTCATGAATAACTTTTGCAACATTTAAAAGAACAAGAAGAAAACTATTGGCTATAGAAAATAAATGATCAGAATGAAAAAGTGTCAACTAACATAATCTTTTCCAAATGCAATCCAGTGACACAATAGGTGTTAATTAGTTAATCAGTTCCTTAGGTATGCGAAATTTCCACCAATTATTGTAAAAAGTAAAACTTCCCAGATAAGGACTTTCAGAAGTCCATGGGAAAATTTGCAAAGATTTCTGCTAAATGAACACCCTGATCTAAGAAAAAAATGTCTGATTGTATTGTTCTTCCTGAAAGCCCTTTGCATCCTGTGGGCTGCTGAAGAGGTGTCCAATCCTTTACTTAGTTTATCTGGTTTATCTGGTAGCCCTGTGACCCTTTAAAAATATTAAATTATTTTCAGAACAAAATGAAACATTTCTTTATGTGTGATATTGGAAAGAAAGTGAGAATATATCTATAAGGAAAAAATGCTATTGAAAAGTATTATTTTAATTATTTCTAAGTATCATTAAAGACCAATATCATCTCTTTCACCATCTAATTGGCTACCCAACACTTTCCAAAATTCACCTAATTTTTAAAATACTATTTAGTTACCCAAATACTTTTAAAATACTAAAATCGTTCCTTCTCCATTACTCTCACATGAGATATCAAATTATAATGTATTTCCTTGGTAAAATGCAAGGGAAATTACTCAACAGAACTAACATGATAAAGGCTACTGATATACTAGTTAGATTTTAGTATGCTATAGTTTTCTCCCAAGAACAGTGAATGATGAGACATAATTATAATTCAAAAAATCCTATACCACTTTCTGGAAAACACAAAACTTTTTGCTCAGAGAAAATGCTGTGAAACTGAAAGCTATTGTTAGTATTGTGTAAGAGATAATAGCAACAGTGCTCTGCAAATATTCACCAATTTTCATTGCCAATGTATCACTCTGTTTAGATCTGTTTAGATCTCTTTAGTTCAGCGTGTCGTCTCTCTATGAGTAGGGAGGGAGTGATTATATTACAAAAATTTGGGCAGTCTAGGTCCACAACATATTTTGACATTAAGAATGAGGACTCAGAAATCTCCTGAGGATGTGTTTTGTCCTGATGGGAAACTCTTATTCTATTTAGTTTGGAAAATAGAACAATATATTTAAATGATAAGCATGAGTTACATGCTCAAAATGGAAACTATCTGTTCAGCTATTAAGGGAATCCAATTTTGAAAAGCAAAATAAATCAAAAATGTCACAGCATTGTGCTAATATGTTTAGGTATTTCTGCAAGTTTACTTAGTCCCACACAACATATAAGCCAATACAAATTTTAAGTATATTAAATCTGTGCTAGCTATTATAATACATGAGAAAATGTAATTGTGAACCAATATTTCATGCATATACTCACAGTGAATTGTTCAGGAATTGGTTTTGGGACCTATGCTCTCTGATATTTTTAGCAATATTATATAAAAAACCACCAAGTCATTGTCAAATAAGTTCGATTTGAAATAAGGATTGGGGAAGCACCAAGTGGATAAGTGATTCTAAGCATTCAAATTTCATTTAATAATAAGAGAAAAAGAAAACAGAAATATTTTGTTGCAATGAGGCTAGTGCCTTTCCATCATGTGAAAAAAATAGGGTGGCTGTACACAAATGTTATGTGACTCTGTGTGGCTGGATCAACTTGGGCAAACATGTTCTGCGGTCCAAATATGGATAGAAAACTTTTCCAGCTGTAATGTTTTATAGAATCAAACTCCTAAGATGTTAGTGCCCTTCCTTTGAAGGAAAGGCAAAGACTGAGAATGAAGCATCTGAATTGTATTAGTATAAACAGTTGTAGCAAGAAAGGTGGAAAGGGGGAAAGAATGGGTAGGACACACAGCAGCAAAGGATACTACGATCCTTTTATATAATAGGATCATGGAATAGCTTGGGTTGGAAGAGACCTTGAAACCATATAGTTCCAATCCCCATGTTGTGGGCAGGGGCAACTTCCCCTAGACAAGGTTGCTCAAAGCCCTATCCATTCTGGCTTTGAACACTTCCAGGAATGGGGCATCCACAACTTCTTTGGTAAACATGTTCCAGTGCCTCTCCACCCCCACAGTAAAGAATCTCTTCCTTATATATAATTTAAACCTACTCTCCTTCAGTTTGAAGCCATTCCCTGTGGTCCAGTCACTACATGCTCTTGGACAAAGTCTCCATCTTTCCTATAAGCTCCCTTCAGGTGCTGGAAGGCTGCAATTAATTTACCTTTAAACCTTCCTTTCTCCAGGCCAAACAATCACAATTGTCTCAACCTTTCCTCACAGCAGAGGTTCCCATCCTTCTAACCATCTTATTGGCCTCCCGTGGACTCAGTCCAGCAGCCTGGTGTCCTTCCTGTGCTGGGGACCCCAGAGCTGGATGCAGCACTCCAGGTGGGGTGTCACCAGAGCAGCGCAGAGGGACAGAATCCCTGTCCTTGCCCTATTGGCCACACTGCTTTTGATGCAGCCCAGGATACAAGTAGCTTTTTGAACTACAAGTGTATGTTTCCAGGTCATGTCTGGTCTCTCATCCACCAGCACCCCTATCCACGAGCATCTATAAGCCCCTTCTCAGCAGAGGCTGTGCCTGACTGAAATGCTTTTTAAATATCATGGAGAGTGATTTGACGAGCCAATTCCTGCAGGATTCTGGGATGCATCTCACAACGTCCAATAGGCTCAAGTACACTCAGACGCCTCAGGCGGTCATGAACCTGTTTTATACTTACAGTGAGAAGCACTTTGTTGTATCCAGAATTCCAGGATTCATGTGGCATTGATGGAAGATACATGCGTTGTATACAAGGTACAGTACTTCTCAATAGCCCTGTACAAAATCATACTGTGACCTTTCCTTTCATCTAAAAAAAAAGCCAGTTTTGTTGGAATCTACATATTTTGCAAGAATTTGTCAATTTTAATAAATTTTTATGGCAGTAAAACACTTGTGGGAAAGGAAAAACCTTGATAAGGTCAAAAGAGAAGCTTTTGCAGTTTTCTATTTCAGACTTCAGTGGAATGGAATTATTCTGTTTTATATAGGTGTTACATTTGATATGATAATTTAATAATGCTACTTTTCTTTTTAGAAGCCTAAAATGAACTTTAATGTTATGGGTGGGGAGAGAAGGGGACAACTGGAGGGTTGGGGGGCTTGTTTTGTTGTGTTTTTCAGGGACCATACAGAATAAAAACAACAAAACACTGAAAAGTAGAAATTATTCTTAAGGTAAAAATTGGGCTCTGAGCATTTGTATTACCTGCTTCCTTAGCCCATCTGAGGGTTATCATTCAAATTACTTAAATGGCATATTTCATTATTCAGTTTCTTTGCTGACTACACAAGACATGCAGTTCTTACACTCCTGTAACACTCTTCTCAACTGCCTTTAAAAGCTCGTTGCTGTCTCACCGATAATGTTAACTATTGAAATAGAGTTTATATCTAGTTAGCTGATTTCTTTAGAGCCCTTCTCAGAAGGGGCAAGAGCTTCTTCCCTATATTTTTAACTGTTTTTAACCCACAATTTGTATTTCAAAAATAGTTCAAAAGCCCAGTTTTCTTTGAAGAAAGTGACAGAAATGTAACACTTTTATCTTGCTGTCAGTAACATAAATCTTTGCTAAGAAAATAACATCCAATTCCACCACTATTCCAGACCAGATAAATTTTTTTCACTGCTCTTCACTGAGATATAGAAGACTAGTTCTCCTGGGATTTTTTTTTTTTTTTGCTTCAGGCAAGTTGCTGCATAAAATTGTTTGCCACTTGTCTGAGCATATGCCTATTTATATTTGCTTTAGATAATTCATTGCCTTTGCACTTTCAGCTCTTGACCTTATCTTTGAAACTGCCTGCAAAGATGACAGCTTGGCAGAGTTTTGTATGTATGCTTAATAGAAACTGGAATAAGGTCAACAATTTCTTTTATGTAGTCCATCAATTATTGTTATAAATGCAGTGGTCATAGTCAGAATTCTGATGAAGTAGGTCATTTCAATTAAAGAGGTATTTTCTTCAGAATCATCATTCAGTTTTGGTTTGCCTTTACTCACATATTTCACTTTAACATCAAGCAAATCCATAATTTTTGAAATGCTTGCCAAGATGAATTGAACTTTGTTCTTCCTTAAAGACTATATGAAACCCACACATACATCTTTCTCCCGAAACATCCGTGAAGAGCAGAAATTGGTTTAGGTTTTGGATTCTCTTAAAATGCATTTCAACATATATTTAGAGGTTTTAAAATTTGATTTGCTTTGATTTAGGACAAATTAGTCTTTTACTTTCATCTAGTTATCTTCTGATATATATATACATCAGAGCACTCTCTATGCTACCTAAAAAGAAGACTTGTGTGATATTTACCCTGTAGCAGATCCAACACTTGTTACACTCCCTAACAGTCTGACATATCAAGTACTTCCCACAGGTTGCCACTACCTTCAGCTTCCAGGTCCACCCCAGGTGAAGCAGCCTACTCTGGAAGCCTTCAGATCCCCATGGTTCTCACCACAGGTAACACTTGTGGCCTTCTTGGAAGGGCAGTGGATGCAGGTGGTTGCTATAATAAGCATCAAATAAGAGGTTAATTCCCACTGTAAAAAGAGAGTCACTTGATTTCATGCTAAAAGAAAGACACTGAAAACCCAAACTGTCTATTCTCAAATTTGTATCTAATGCAAATGGGAAAAAGGTTTATATTTGAAAACAGATATGTATTTGAACTCAGTATAAGGTCAGTATGCTGGATGACAAGAATATTATTTTTGTCCTTGCAGAGAAGGAGTTCAGTCATTTATATGACCTGGTCCTTTTTCAGTTTTTGTGCTCTCCTTTGCTGGAAGGACATGACCCTCTAGAGTCTCTACAATGAACTTCCAATAGAGTCTGCCAGGTTCTGCACATATCTGTAGATTATGAAACAGTCTTAAAAAACATCTTGAACATTTTAGTCTTTAAAATGTTCATTCCGCATCTCAGAGTTGGGAAAAATCCTTTATTAATAAATTGAATACATACCAGCTACTTTTAGATCAAATTATATAAAACTTCCTTTAACCAATCTATGTCACTGGAGCCAAACTCCTGTTTCTCTGCAACATTATCATCAGATGCCAAGACCACTGTGAGGGCGAGACATTAATTAAAACCCAATAAACCCACTTGGTTCCTGCTCTGGCTATAAAGCCAATATTCCTTCTTATGCAATATTAATTTAACTCTGTGACTGAAATAAGACAGAGACCTTTGACTTTCAAGTTTGTCTTATATATACTTAAATTTTTAAAAAACAGTTAGGGATATGAGCACTGATTACCACCATCATGTGAAAAAATTCAGAGGGACTAGAGCTGATATCATTTGACTTAATGATGTGGTCTCAGTCAGTTTCATTCCCTCCAGTTTTAGTGACTAATGTTAAATGCATTAATGCAGGTTCTGTTCCAGAAGGTATTTTAGAAAAAGAAACAAGTAGATTTGAGGTAGTGTCTTCATGACATGTCAGTGGTACTTAAGTATAGTATTTCACTAAATGAAAGCAAAATCAAAGGTTGCATCAGCACATTAACTGAAAACAAATTTGTCATTACACTCAAAAGAAGAGATATTTAATGAACTGTTTATCAGTGGTAGCTGTAGTAATGTATTCTGAGTATTTAATAAGAGAAAAAAGTATTTTATTAGTGTTTCAGAAACAGCTCAGATCAGGAGCTCTATTTCCAATTTTTGACAGCTGGAAATCTGACCCATTACAATATTATCTAACAGTTTCTTAGAAATTAAGTCCAGGAGAGACAACTAGATAACTACTGTGACCTCTTATTTTTGGCTGGTGTTGCATTTCATCCAGTTATCTTCATATGGAGCTTGATGACTTATGTCCTAATTACAGCATAACTTGCACTTGAGTAAAGCATATCCTTCTGTATATCACTCATTCTCAAACGCAAGACACTAAGAGATGGATACTCTACTAATTCATTTGACAGTTTGTTCCAGGGCTTAATTACCTTTTCAATTAATGAGGATAATTTAATTTTCAAATTCAAATGTGTCTGTTTTAATGATGTTTTCACTGGTTCTTATTATGGCTTTACAAATAGTAAATGACATTTTCCATCCATGAAAATACACAAAAATTGTAAAAGAATAATAATTCCATCTTCTTTTTGATACATTGTAAAATCAAGCTATTTAAGTCTCAAGAGTATCCAGCTTATTAAACCCTTTTAGGAAATTTTTTATTCTTTTTCCATTTTTAAATTTACATTAAAATTGAGAATACTAGAAATTCACATGGTCTTCCAGTATCAGAAATACAGTGCAGTCACATAAAATCTTCTTTATACATCTTCCCTTTAAAACCTCTTTCTACTGCTTAAAAGTCTGCCTTCTCTCTTCTACCACAGTGTCATATTGGGAACTAAGACTACATTCTTCATTAGAGTAACCAGTTTCCAGATCTGGTCATCTGATATCCTTAATTTATTTTCTGGTTCCTAAATACAATCTAGCTATACCTTGCAACCTTTCAGTGTTTGCTTTTTTTATACGCTGCATTCATTCATTCAAACCAAAATGATGTGAAATTATTCTGCTCTCATGATCACAAGACATGTTAGTAATCAATAATTATAAAAAAATAACTATTATAAATATTTTAAAACTTGAGGAATGTNATTATAAATATTTTAAAATATGAACATGTATAAATATTTAAAAATTAGTAATGATTTTACATTTACTTGGAAAAATTTGATAAAGACATTGAACAGCATACAGTCAAGTCAAATCTTTGCAGAATATTACCAGAAGTTTTCTTATGAGTCCTCTCTTTTTGAGAGAAACTTCCTCTCTTGGTAAGAGAGAAACTCTGAAATACTAATGTTCAAGCCTGCACATAATGTGGTAATTAATGAAGAAGTTGTAGATTGATTCTCTGTTCTCTCTTTCAGTTTTTTATCTCTCATTATGCTCTCTCTCCTAATCATCTGTGGTTTAGCAATGTAATTATGATCTCTTGGTAGAATTAACTTCCACATCATTGCACCTAGATTTAAGTATCTCCCTAAGTGTTTGAATTCACAGGATCACCACTAGATATGTGACTAGCACACATAGAGAACTACAGGCATCTAAAATTAGATGAGACAATAACTTCAGTGGGAGTCTCTGCACTCTGTCCATAGGCAGTGACTAGACAATTATATTAAAGGAAGTTCTAGAATATCAGGAGTCACTGATTCTGCAGGGATGCTTCTCTTTCCATATGCATAATATAATGTACTAGCAACACAGCAAAGTTATGTTGGATGAATCCCTCCCTTGTGGCTAATAATCTAAGAAAATTCATCATGGAGGGGTTTGGGTGTTTTTCCATGTTAAGACATTTTTAGTGAAATACCACATTAGCAAGAGAAACTCAAAACCAGCCATCTATGGTTAGTGTAGCATCTTAATACCTATGGCTTTTTTAAAAAAAAAACCTATTAGTTTAATGTAGTAGCACTAGCACTTCATTCCTACTTGTCATTTGAAATAACTGTCTTGAAAGTATTATAATGTCACATTATGAACAGTCTCTTACTATAATTATGTTTACAATGCAGAGCAATGAGAAAGAGATGACTTCTATAGCATGAGAGAGTTCTGATGATTAACCCATTGTGTTGTCCATGCATGACTTCTTTTCACATTTCAGTTACAGTTACACTGTGACTTCTGTTACAGTGGCTTCAGAGGAAGCCACTGTTAGGCTTTGGTTAGCCATGCTGTATGCACTGCAACATGAAATGGAGACTTAGGGAGTTTGCCAAATATATCCCATGGCAAATTGTAAATAATAACTGGCTTATGGGCAAGGTTTTAAGCCTTGTCTCCTCCTCTCACCATTCATACAGCTTTTCTCTTTATTTTATAGAGATTTTTTTTGCATAAATGCTTTCCTTTCCAGATGTGAAAATTTGAATTGCACCCTTAAACACTTCAGTGAACCAATCAGAAGCCAAGCTGTTATGTCCATGACTTGACTTTTTAACTATAGCAGAGTATTCAATGATATCATTTTAAAACATCAGAAGATGGTCCATGAGAAAGATGTAAAATTCCTCATGATACTTGAACGGCAGATAACAATCCCCATTCTAAAGAATCTCAACTATATAAGGGTGTTTCAAATTTAATCAGGATTTTTTTCTCATGTATTTTATCAAGATGGACCTGTATTAAGGTAGAAAAGCAAATGTTTTTCAATGTTGGGAACAAATAATTGTAAAAATTGGAGTCCAAGAGTGTTAAGAATTACATCAAATTCAGTGATAATTAGCCAAATTTAGTTTACTTCATACAATATCCAGTTTCAAATATTCATCCAGTTATTAAATTCTTGATCTCTTCCAGGACTGCTGGATATTAGCTAAAGATGTTATAAATTCACTGGTGACAGAAACATGCTGTCTGAATGATTGCTTAATTTGCTGTCTAGTAATATGTCACAACCTGCCCCTGAAGGCAAGGGTAGCTGAGGTTCTCATTAATACATCCCTTGGGGTGAATTGGAGTGAAAAGACACTGAATGACCAGTATCTATAAATATATATTTTTTTAAAAATTGGTGTAAGTGGAAAGGAGGCATGTAGCCNAGAAAGAAAGAAAGAAAGAAAGAAAGAAAGAAAGAAAGAAAGAAAGAAAGAAAGAAAGAAAGAAAGAGAAAAAGGATAAAAGTAGACAGTAGAGAGGATAGATATTGCCACCTGTGGATCCAGCAGTGAAACTCAATTGTTGTCTTTATCAATCAGGGGTGGGGGAAGCCCACAAAACATTGAGTTCATGTGTATTATACATTCAGGTTTGGGGGAAATGTCCAGATCTGATGCAACACAGTGGATCTTTTGCAATGCTGTGGATCATGCACATTCCTCTGGTGGAAGGCCCCAGAAAGAATTTAGGAGTATTTTGGGTTGGGTTTTTTTGATGTTTAAGATCCCTTCTAGGACATGATGCTGCTTCTCGTGCCAGTGTAGTTGAGGCAGTTATGCCTCTCAGAAGGGAGGAAGACCCTCAGGCCTATGTGTGAATATCCTGGGCAGGAATTTTACACCCGAGCCAGTTGTGTGAGGGAGGACACTGGCAAAATTAGAAGCATTATCCCACATAGCAGAATCTCTTACAGGTCTTTTCCCTCATCTGGCTCAAAACCCAGCTTGTTCCTAAACCCCTGTCTTATGTGGCTTAGAGATTCTGCCCTCCTCCCCACCCCCAACACACAGACAAAAAATCTCTCCTCCTTCTGCCCTCTGGCTGGGGCTGCAAACCTGGCCTCAGCATTGCACCTGATGCTTTTACAAATGGCCAATTTTGGGAGCCATTAACCCTTTAGCATTTCAGTTTCTCACATAGTACCCATCACTTCCCAAAGCCCGGTGTGGTATGGACAATAGACTGTTTTTCAAAAGCTGTTTAATGGGTTTTTTATAAATTATTTGCAAGTAAAGATAAACTTTCGAATTGCTATATATTGATCTTTCATCTAAAACTTACCTAGCCAAACAGTACCCCCTTAACTTGTCAGCAATCTCATAAAACGACAATGAAACACTCCCCATCACTTTCACCTGTGCACATTTGACAGAGTAATTTGATCTGTTTTAAACTAAGATGGGTATGTACCACAGCTTAATGTACCTAAACTTGGGGTTAAATATTACTAAATGAGCCATTAACACTGCATTATATATATGGCTGTTAATATTTCTCTGTGCATAAATTCTCTACTTAATTTAACACGCATTCACCATCCTATCTAGTTAATGTTTATACTCAATGATTTTGAGATTTAAAGACCAAGGTAACTTTGGGTCATGTCACACACTGTAGAAGTATATACACAAATGACATACCAATGACAGAAATAATTTTTATTCCTGTAGAAGCCTTACTTTTTAGGTTTGGGTAGGTTTTCGGGGTTTTTTTTTTCCATCTGAACTCAAACCTGGGATCTTGAATTCAGAGATCTGACAGATTCATATTATCTTAACATATGTATGCATATACTGGTTCACATGGTCTCCCATTCACTGGGATTATGTTCAATGGCAACAGATTTTCAGCCAGCAGGAGTGGCATGCAGACAGATGAAGACCTGCTTATTTTCTGAGCACTCAGGGCATGATCTTTTACAGCTCAAGTCTTAGGTAAATTAACAACATGGGTCACTGGCCACTGCCAGCAGAAGAAAGAATTTCCCAAATCTTTAGACATGAAGTGCAGTTAAAATAGCTTTATAATCCTACTTAGAGAATCAGTAGCTGAAAAATATAGTGAGTTGTTAGGCTTTGGTAGTTTCCAATGAATACTTGACTTTGCTAGGTAGAAAAGCAACAGAGACCAATGGCTAGGAGTATAGATTTTTACTTCCCTTCAGGAAACACTCAGCCATTGGCTTGCTAAATTATATTACTTGAAAAATATTCCTTGTTTTCTTAAATAGAAAGCTTTAGTGATTTTTAAATTTCACTGCAGAAATAACTATGTTAAGAGAACATTTTTTCACTGTGAGAATTGGAAGCTTTCGTAATGAGAAGAGATTATCAGTCATGACTAAATTTTGATGTAATGGAACAGATTCCCAGCTGTCAAAACTGCAAAAAACTCCTGTGGCTTTTAGTCAATTTTTGCTACATGCAGCTATAACCATTGCTACAGCTCCCCTAAACAGATTCCTTGTTGTCACTAAGAAAATGCACTAAGAAAATTATTCTCTCCACATTTCATGCACTTTATATGTCAATAGGAGGGGTTTATTTTACTTTTTTTATGATGTAGGAGAATACAGTATCATTTAGGTGCCAATTTTCATGTTTCATGTTTCATGTTTCATTTTTTTAATTGATAATGTTCAGCTCTACACTGTACATTTTCATGGAAGGATTTCTCATCTTTGCAGTTCTTAAGGATACAAGAGTCTTTATTTACTCTCACTGTGCTATTGCAGAATTAATTCCAGTTACTCAAAAGCCCAATATTTCTTTCAGGAAGAATGATAAAAAATACAAAGAAAAAATGTACAATAACATCAAGCACTGTATGCCTTTAATTTAATTAATATAATTTGGAAAAGAAATCACAGAGAAGTTATGAGAATTATAATAATTAGTACACAATGTAAGAAAGTATTTTTGAGAAACATAATTTTTGGTATTAATTTGTAAATAATGTCTTTGGTCTATAAAAGAGTATACAATAAATAAGCCTTATGGTTTCAAGAAAAGATTGTCCTGTGAACAGGTCCACACAAAAAAGAAAGAAATGGAATAGAACTGCCCATCTGCTGCAATAATACATTACTTCTTGAACCACTTGGAAACTGAATTGGGGCTGCTGAAAACTATAAAATTCTTTATCAAATAATCTCAGAATTTAAAAAGGCAGCAACTTCAAGTTGAGTATGTGATTAAAAGAGACACTCCTTTCTAAATTTAGATTTGTAGGAGCTATTACGTTTGCTTGCAAGCATGACAAGGAATAGTCTCATTTTTTAATCTATAAAATTGAAACACATAAGCTTATTCTTCAAGACAATGCAAGAAAATTGGCTTGGCTTGAAGATGTGAAAGCTGCATGCACCAGTGCTCAAAGCTCTGTCTTTAGTAGGCACTAGCCATTGCCAAGAAAGCAACATAATTTCTACATTGATATTTAATTTTGATCTGTATATCACATATTCATAGTTAATTTATTGAAGCATGTAAAGCAGCTGAAGCAAAGCAAGTTTGGATTTTCACTTTTTCTTGTGCCAAAAAGTTATGTTACAAATTATCATGCAGCACTCTGGTCCCTTTAGATTCAGAAAAGAAATTCTTCTTAAAGAGATGACTGGCCATACATTAAGTTGTCTAATTAGGTTAGGCAACACTGTGCAAGGTAGATAAATCTTCCCCTTTTTTTCTTGAGACAGTGAAAATCTGTCCCATGTCACTTGCAAATTACAAAGAAGTAAACACTTCTGAACAGTATTCAGAATTCAGCAATATGTAAATGAAAGCCATTTGTTAAAGTGCTGAAAGTTGTCTTGAAAGATGCAAAAAAATCTATATGTTAGCACTTAAAAGCAGTCTGGCTTTCTAGGGAATTAGTAGTTTTGAACATCAGAGCACTTCTCTGCGCATGACAATATTGATTTAAGGTTAGCTCCTTCTTTAAGCATGGTGGTGAAAATTCTCAGGACTATGATACTGAGAGCAACACTTATTATTCATAGCAAAATTGGGCTGCCTTGCAGAAGATGCTGAAATGAGCAAGTTCCATTTATTTAAATTCCAAACAGACATTTTCATTTCAGCATAACTTTTAGTCCCTCTCAGATAAATATCTACGCATATCTTAAAGCATTAGTGACTCATTCCCAAAAGCATGTGGCAACAGGTCTGTTCCTGTTGCACTTGCATATAACAAAATATAAGAAATAGTCCTCCATTCAAAAATGCCAAACAAGCCTGAGAACACAAATGCATTCTTTAAATTATACATAGAGTGATCACTGAAGACTCACCAATAAAATTTAATTGAGGATTTACAAATTATGCAGGAAAAAAAGCTGAAAAAAATCTGGATTCCAAAGTAGTGAAAAATAAGTAGCATTCACCGTCTGTGGTCCTTGACAACAAACAGATTGTCAACAGAATCATAGAGTAAAAACATAATTGCTTTTACAAGCTTAAACCATCTGTGAAAACTGAGTGCCTAAAATGCTAACTGAAATGGTTCAAAAAAAAATAAAAACCACAGACTGCATTACCATGCTGGTATACTAAGGCAATATTAAACAGCCAGCACAAATCCAATAAAGCAGAGCAATGCAGGCAGTGAAAATCAACATCCAAGACAACCTCATGGGTTTATCTTGAGTGACCATCTCTTGTGAGCTAGCAAACTGCCAAAAAAATCTTCAAAATATTGTTCATTTCACTTGAACTTCTCTTCTGGAAATCCTTAAGCTCCACATGGATTTGGGTTTTGGCTTAAGACAGTTTAAAGGGGAATACTCTAAAATGAGTTCTCTCCCTTTGTTTTATCCAATCCCTCCCAATAATAAGGGGAAAAGACATATGAGTATATGTAAGTGAAAAAATAACTGTTTACTAACAAGCAAAACTGCTACAATACTGAAAAAAAAAAAAGCAGTAAATCATCAGTAGCTACAAAATTGCTAAATCTCACAAATTCAGAAGAAAGAGACTCCCAAAATGGCAGCAACACCCTTTCCAGGATGGTGGCCCCCACTGCAGACCAAGTGTGGGGAGGCAGAGGGAAAACGGTGTCTGACGCTCTCTTCAACAGGGCAGCCTTTAGAGGCGACCACTCGGTCTGGGAAGGAAAGAGGAGGGATAGTGGCCAACCCTCCTGGGAAGGTGGGAGCCCATGGAGCGGGTCCAGCTGCAGAGGAGAAGTGCTGGCATGCTGGAGTCAGTTCTGCCACCCGCTGCTTCCTCCTGCTGCCCGCTGGAGTCTGCCGTCCTTGGCGCTGATGTCCTCTCAACCGCAGACGGCTTAGGGGAGAAAGAACTGGTCTCTCAGCATTGATGCAGAGTGGGCCATGACACTGAGTTTTGGAACAAAGTTTTCATATTTTTGCCTTCTACTCCATTTCAAATATCATCAGCTTTTAACACTTTTAACATGACTGTGAATGGATATGTAACTAAGAACTTGCAAAAGCAGTGCATAATTAATGGTAGGTAGTTAAAAAAAAAGCCATCAAGAACTCCATGACACAGACATGCAACAGAAACCAAAGCTCAGAGACCTTTCTGGAGAGAGCACTGAGTTCATGACAGTACTGCACATTTAAACAATCTGAGATGCTCTTCAGTTTATTCCATTCTTTGCCTGGAAGAACCAGAGGACACTGCCTTGCTGCAGCATTCTGCTCACAGCTGCTCCTCTGGTGACTGCCCTAACCCACAGAAGTCCCAGGCTCACTGCACAGCTTTCTACACCATGTGGCTCATTCTCTGCACGGGCTTGGTTACAATAGACCTGAGTTTTAGTTCTGGATTCCTTTTGAATATGTGGAATTTGGCATCCAGGTAGGCTTTGTTATTTTGAGGGCTGCTATTTTGCAGGTGCTGCATGACAGACTTTTGTAAAACACGAAGAAAAAACCTGAAAGCCAAGAAATTCTTCATTAGTCACCTCTCTCATTGCACCTTTGGTGTAGATAAGAAAATTAGTAGTTTTGATATAAGTTATTTTCATTTTAATTCATTGTTAACATATTTTCTTTTATTATTACTATTAGGGTTTTCACCTTCTAGCAGACTTTTAGAGGTTAATGTGTTCTCTTCTGGGCTGTTACAAGACAAGTAAAGCTGCACATTAACAAGATTAAAAATTAGACTACCGCTCTTTTTGATAAATGGCTGATTCTCATTTTTGTACATATAAATGATATCTGATTGTGCAAAATCCAATAAAATTTGATGCCAGTTTTACAAACTGTCCCTTTATATTCACCAGGTCATATACTTAGGCAATTCCATCAGACTTGATTAATTTACAACCATTTACAATTACATTAGTGCAATTTTCAAAAGAGGGAGAGGGAAAATAAATCTACACTCAGTTTGCTGAGTACTATTTAAATATAGAATTTTACGTTACTAAATATTCTGATTAAGAGGTAATATAAAGGTTTGATTACTCTATCTTCTTCTGAATTGCCTTGTCATATAAGTAAATCCTCTGTAAGGCACTACCCCTCTATTTTACCTCAGGTAAAGAAAACCCCACAAACCCTTCAGAAGACCTTTCTGAGGCTTAAGCAAAATTTTTAAGGGGTTTTTGCATTTAAAAAAAAAAAAAAGATAACAAATTTTGCCATCCTGTTTCAATCAGGATTCTTAACTCACTTTCACTTTCTAGAACTTTTCTAAGTACTAATTATATGACAGAATGTGTAAGTTCCTAGACACAGAAAGTATTCTATACATCAGTCACCGAAAACTACATCCTAAATCAAATTTCCTAATATGATTAAGTAGAAATATATTTGCCTTCTGAAGTCTGGCCTTTTTGCAGGGTATTCTGATTTTGAAAATAAAAACAACATTAAAAGACCTATATAAAACTTTTAGCCAGGAGAAAGCAGCTAAATAAACCAGACAAAATAATTCACAAAATCATTCCATTAGAAGCTAGAACGAGCTTCCCTTATAGTTAGGAATAAAAATATAAGATAGACAAACCTCCTGAGCTCTTAAAATGCACTTTGGATGTATCCAGAACTCTGGTATTTGTGCTTCAGTGTTTAGCCTCTCTTTTAGCAACATGTTTACTGCTTGGAAGTTGATGGATCAAATGTGTGCGGAGAACACAACAATATTACCATGTAGGGCCTTTCCTCCTCTGTATACAATAACATTTCTAGTGGAAGTGGCAGGTATTTCAGGAAACTGGTGAGAAGAGACACATCTGTGGAAAAGATTGTCTGAACTGCTGTTGAGAACCAAGGCCATAGTGAACAAACATTGGTGTCAACAGTGCTCTCAACTCTTGTTAGGATCTATCAGTTAAGAATGAGTAGTTAGTCAGAGAGAATCCCATTGTGGAAATTCTATCAAGAATAAGGACAATGTTGAACAACCTCCTTTTACTTGCAGTACATGTGTTATCACACCTCTGATGGAAGAAGGCAACAAAGTCCTGAATAAGAACTACTTCAGCTTCCCAAGTAGTCTTTTATGACAAGTGATACAGCCTTCAATGGGCAAAGCTGCCTGTAATATCTACAGAAGTAGAACTCAAGATGTCATATTTCCAGTAGCCTGTTCAGTTCCCTCTAAATTAGTTATTCATTTTCAAACTAAAATATTAGTGCAAAAGCTACATCCATGTTTGGTATTTTATTTTGGTTTTATATTTTATTTAAAATGCACTTATCATTCATTTTTCACTCCATCTGTTCCTGTCCCTCTTTCTCATATACGTGAACTCACTTTGTGCAAATATGATTTTATTGCCTTGAGGCATTAAGTTTCACACATTGCTTGGGGGAAAAATAATATACAATCACTGTACAGTGGTAGAGGGTGCTTCCTAGAGAAAAGGAAATGATTACGGATCAGATGAGAAATATGAAAGTGAACAGGTGTAATAGAAAAACACGAGCATAGTCATCATCACTAATAACCCTAGTTTTTCAAAGAAGTCTACTTTTTCATAGTGATGGATAAAGATAAAAAGAGGATGATTTTCTTGAGTCAGGGAATTTTAAAATCAGTGATCTGATTTTATCTGCATAAACAAACCAAGCATCTTGCATTTGTTCCACAAACATGGTGGGCAGTGCAAGAGAAGACAATGCATTAGTCCTATCAGCAACAACAATTTGCTTGTTTTCTGAAGGAAAACTAACTTCACCTTGTGAACATCACAGAACTAAGTCATGTATGGCTGTTTAACCTGTTTTGGGAGATATACATGTAATACATGAAATTTTTATGCATTTGTATGAACAAATCAAATAATTGATGCAAAATTCATGCTGATAAAAACTGACTATGTACAAGAGTGAAAACAAGCTTATTAATACTGAAGTAAGAACACTAATATATTCAAGCTCTTTATGCCTTCCTGAGTTCAGAATAATAGTTATCTGACAAGTAAGAAAAGTAAGATATGAAATAGATACAGACTGCAAATACTAAGGGCATTGGTTTTGAATTTAACAAGGCTCCAACCTCAGTCTCCTTGTCCATACACTCTAAGCACCTGTGAGATGAGTAACAGATTTCCAGCCTCTCTGCCTTGTGAAAACACAAGGACTTCACAGACAGCCTTCATTATTGCCTCCAGAAAAGCATACAGTGTACCACAGCAGTGTACCAACCCATCAAATGCCACAGGACATGCCACAGATATTGGTATCTAGCTGAACCTTGAGTCATGCTACCAAATTTACTGTCTGGTCAGTCAGAGAAATTGATTTTGAGAGTAGTGTTGGAATATTCCTCAAAAAACCACTGGCATATTTGTTGAGGTTGATTTGAGAAGTCATATGCCCACACAACACTTAAGGAAATTAGTGGAATTCTTCTGAAAATAAAAGAAGGTATATAAGTTTTAACTTAGTACTTAACATTTAGCAAAAGAATGAGAGTATTTTGAAAATTTGACGCTCAAATATCTTCTTTAAAATCATCAAGAAACTAAATGTCAGAGGTGGGAATCCATATGCCATAACTTTCTAACAGTATGTCTCAGCAGTCATGACAGTTCTTCAGTTTTAAAGATTGCTATTAAAAATACAGGCCAAAAGTTTTGGCATCATTTTCACCTGGGAAATCAAAGGGTTACCTTAGATACTTTTATTTCCTCAACATATTAATTCAACTTTTTCACTAAGTCCCTGATGACTTGGTTCAATGGCATTTAGTCATGGATAGATTAGGTTACAATTAAGTTCAGACAAATTTACTGAGTGACTATATGGAGCAAGTTGATGCCTCCACTCTTTGAGCCCATTTAAGCAAAACCTTACAAAAAAATTGTTCTGTAAAAGTTGGTGGACATGAAGTCAAAATAACTGAATAATCCTGGTGGGGCTTGTACGCAACAGAGGATTTTCTTGAGATAGTTTTCAGAGCTGGGGCATTTTTTGGGATATGACACTACAGTGATTTAGTACTACATTAATAAATCCCCTAAAATTACAATAGGAACCAGACAAAAATACAATAAAAGCCTTCATTAAAAGCATTAAAAGGTTTCCTGAAGTGTTTGAGCCAAAGCCCAGGAATTAAAACTTGTAATGAGCTCTGCCCCGGTAAAGTGATTCTTCAGTCTTGTTGACTCAAGAAAACATCATTCCAGTCTACGTGAAGTGTCTGAAATTGCCACTGAAAAACTTGTCACTGAAGAGCAGCCTTGTCAGGAAGATTATATATACTCAGTTACTTGAAATTTCAGACAACTGTCAGTTACTCAACAAATGCCAAGACCATACAACCCATTCCTCCTGACAATTCACTGCCTGAATTCCCAAGAGCTTTGCAGCCAGGATTAGTTCAGGAATTTAGTTTTGTTTTATGTCTTCTGTCATAAATGATAAACACTAAGTGTCTTTTTTCTTGGGAGTTTTGATGGTAACCAGAGAAAACATACGCATGAAAGAATAAGAATTTGGAAGCAGAGGAATATGTTCCAAAAATTGATTTTTCGACGTGCCATCATTGATTTTTCAGCTTAAGAAAGAAGTGGGAAAAGAGAGTAGGCATTTTTCAATACTTGGCATTGTATCAGACTATAAAACAACACCAAAATTTTACATGCCACTATACATATTAAACAAATTATTATTGGGTCTAATAGGTTGCCATCTTCTGCAGGTACTGAAGTAGAATAGTTAAAGTGCTTTGTACTCTACCAGAGTGAAATTTTGAAGCCTATGTCAGAAAACACTTTTTTTCAGCAACAAGATTCAGGCTAATAAAGGACTTCTCACTTCAGACAGACTTCTGCTACAACAGATGGAATCAAAGTCCCTCTGTACTCTTCTGCCCTTCCAGAAGTTTGTCTCCATTGTCACAAAGTTTGAGCAATTTCCTCTGAACTAATGTATTCCTATTTTATGAATGGTATCATCTTGAATCACATGTGACCAGAAGTGACATTTCAGTACATTTCAGTAAACTAATCATCATGCACCATGCACCCCCAGCACTATTTTCTTCACAGAAAAAAAATGTACAAGAGCTGCACAAAAAAAAAAAAAAAAAAAAAAAAAAGGAAATGTTTTTAAAGTACAGGATAATAGAAGGGTCAGAAGGCAGACCTTGTAAAACCCTTGGCATCCCTGAATCAGGTTGGCATAAATTAATCCCATCTTGCTGTTACTAGGATTCAGACACTTAAATTGCCCTTATCCACATTGCTATTATAAGACTCATTTTTGGGTTAAGAGACATCACAATTGCATAGACCTCATTTAATAATAAAGATGGAATGAAACATCACTTTTTGAGAAGAAAGAAAAAGAAAGGGCAATTTCATTATGAGAAACACATTTCTGGACTAAGCAATAAATCTAGCTAAGTTTTTACAAAAAGCTCTTTTTTAAAGGACCTCTTCTCTTTTTTTATATCAATTTCTCTTGGTAAAATTGTGCTTCTACGTGGATAGCTTAAATTTTACTTATCTGTCCTTTGTCTACTTGGTTGCGAAATAGAATTTCTAAACCACAGTGGAAATTAAAATGAGCCAAAGAAACAGTTCCTGCTGCTCCTGAGTGTTTTCACTGAGACACAGAAATATACAATTAGTTATTAAGGTGTTACTACAGCACTGCGCTTCTCCTTCTCTAACATTTTCTTTTTTTGAAATGCACTGCAGTTAGTAAACTTTTATGAAGACCTGGTAATCACAGAAAAACAGGAAGAAATGAGAGAGGTCCTGTACACTGATGCTTATAAAACTCAGACCATTGCTAAAAAAATAATTCCTGTAATGATCAAAATGCTTTAAACTGACACCATAAAATAAAGTTTTCTGTTGCATTTTTTAAATTAAACCCAGACCAATAGAAAAATATTATTTTGATTTAGTATTGGAGGTATAACTTCAAAAACATTATTTAAAAATATATGAAAATAGTTGGTATCATATTTAAAAAAGCATAGATGAAGGCTGGTACACAAGATCAGAATATAAAGCATAAAATTAAAACAACTAAGGCACTATGGTACAGCAAGTCATAGAAAACATCATTTCTTCTAAATACTTTCTCTTGCATAATTTTTCCATTGTTGAAAATATACCAGCTGTGATGTCAGTTCTCTCTTGTTTTAGGACTAGAAATTTTCTGTCTGGCAATACAAACATAACACTTTAATTAGATATGAATATGAGTGAATTTATTTTGGCTTGAATTAAACATGATTTCATTTTCTTTCCTTTTCCAGAAGTATTAGAATTAATATCATTTATACTGGTAAATCAGTCACAGAAGTTGTGCCTATTGAATCAATAAGTAAAATCAAAAACCTAGAACCAACAATAAAAATATAAATTAAATATGAAACTAATTTCTTAGTGCCTTTACAAGTGCATACAATTTACATTGCTGCAATATCACCTCTCATTGGTAAGCCCAAAAAGAGTAAAAACTGTTCCTCAGGAGAATTTAGGCTACTAAATTCTTTGAGAAAGGTGAAAAGTTTAACAGATAGCATATAGAGGTATACCTCTAGAGACAGCAGTGAACCCTCACTGGAATTAACATGATGTAATGGAAATTTTTTTTTTAATTTTTTAAGATAATTCCCGGTAAACAGGCCGCAGCCTTTTGACTTGTGGGTTCATGACTTTCAGACTTTGTGTCTGGCAGCTCAGTGCATACACTGGTGAATACTTCAAGTTTGTATGCAAAGAACACACTGGATCAGCACTGGCAGGGCCTCGTCTTGCACAGGTGACCAGGAACTAGACCTATGATTGTTTGATAAGTCAGGTGACAGAAGAATATGATTTAGTTCTGCTGTCCCATCAAGCACTGTACTCTTACTAATATTAGATATTGCATGACTCCTCTCCTAGCTGCAGGTTAGATAGCACACACTTGATTAAACCTTACAAAAATCTAAGGTGGGAGAGCAATGACCACTCTCTGAGCTGTTTGATGCTGGTATATACGTAACTTCATGCACATATCTCAGAGTCAAGTTTAAGATTTTTTAGTGTCAGAAGCCTAATACAAAAATGCTTCCAAAATTGATTGTGGTTAAGAATTTTGATAACATTTAAATGTTATCATTTGCCCTTAATATTCAGGTATTTAAACCCATTTTGGTTATATTTGCTTCTTTTTCTTCTTTGTACTGTTGTGGTTTAACCCCAGTCAACAGCCGAGCATCACATAGCAGCCCATCCGCTCCCCCACCAGTAGGAGTGGGAAGAGAATCAAAATGGTAAAAGGCAAAGAACTCATGGGTTGAAATGAAGACAGTTTAAAAGGTAAAGCAAAAGCTGTACACACAAAGCAAAGAAAGGAATTCACTCACCACTTCCCACTGGCAGGCAGGTGTTCAGCCATCTCCAGGAGAGCAGTGCCCCATCACAAGTTACAGTGACTTGGAAAGACAAACGCCACTGCTCCAAATTTCCCTCCTTCCTCCTTCTTCCTCCCACTTTATATCCAAGCATGATGCCATATTATCTGGAACATCTCTTGGGTCAGTTTGGGTCACTCATCCCATCTGTGTCTCTTCCAGTCTTCCAAGCATCACCAATTTCCTTGCCAGCCAGAAAAGACCTTGGCTCTGTGCAAGCCCTGTTCAGCAATAAGAAATAGATCTCTGTATTACCAACTTGTTGTTCAATAAAAATCCAAAACACAGCCCCATACGAGCCACTGTGAAGAAAGCTGACTCCATCCTGGCCAAAACCAGCACAAGAAAAGATCCCTTTCCGCGTTCATTCTGTGCTACAAATTTCAGTCACTGTTTTCAGACACTTTGTAGCACAGGTTTACACTGTGAGCTTGGCCTAGTCCCTAGTTGCAGAAACTTCAGACAAGCCACCTTCTTGTCTTAAAATTAATTCAATATAAAAATAGGTTCATAGGGAAAAGACAGCGATGGAGGAAAGAAGGGTAAATGGATAAATCTGAATCGAAAGAAAGTAAATAAAAAAACTGTCTGGAAACAAAGCACAGGATAAAATATTCAAAAATTCAATTAATGAAATAAATATTTTTTTGCTTTCATTGTTTAAGTTTCCCCTGACTGTGTTTGATATAACTAGAACACTATTATAGGCATCTCTCAGATGCCTATAAAACCAACAAAAAACTCCGGGTTCCACTGTTATTCCCTAAGGAGCTGCCCTTGAGATAAATTGATATGTAGCTTCTATTTGAAAAACTGAGCAAAACTCCCTACCATTGTTGAAACTATTCCATTTACAGCTTCTCACTTTACTGAAGTGTGCCTTGGATTCATTATTTTTGGTTATACGCAGACAAAAAAAAAGTGTGCACATTTCCTGAAACACAAAGGCCTGTAGAAAATAGTCTGCAAAGGTGAAATAGGCATGGCTCTACTGGGTACTATGCAGAGACATGAATTCCCTATGCACAGACTTTATTCTAGGACAATGCAAATCAACTCTGCTCTAAGAAATATGTGATCAAATATTCCCTGCAATGTTATTTACCTGACAATCACAAACACTCATCATATTCTGGTGGATTTGGGGACAAAATACTTCTCTACTCATTCTACCATGGGGATATACTGAGACAAAAATACTGACCTGAAAGGAAGAATGAATTCTCCACACTGATAAATTACAGTGCAGTATGTGTGTGTGCGTGTGTGTGAAAGTGGGGTTGTTTCCATTAGATAAAAGCATTCCTTTTTACTTTTAACTCAGTTGGTTTATTTCACAAAACAAAACAATACAAAACAAAACAAACAAAAAAACAAACAAACAAAAAATAATAAAGGGAGCAGGAGTAGAAATGTCGTTTTTCAGAAACCTGTACAACTCATTGTACAGGAGGAAAGTACTTTGACTATATTAGCTAATGATGGTAGTTAACCTGTTCATTTTCTTCTCAAACTGCCTGTTAACATTCTGCTGTTTCTCAGTTCGATCATCCAGGCATTAAAAATCCAATTTTATTCCCAGACTTCAGTTTCTCATAGGGAGTTACACCTTCCACTATCAGTTCATCTAGGATATTTATTTTACAAGGATATTTATGACACCGCTTGTCTGTTAGAGTCTGTAACACATATTTCTTATAATTACTTTAATCTCTAGCTTCATTTAAAGGCTAGCATCCTGGGCAAACCAAAAAATGTGTATTGTAGTTCATATCTGTGCTATGCCAACCTGCCCAATACTGTTACAACCTCTTTGAGACTGAAGGGTGGTAGGTGAGCTGGGGTGTCTGGCCCTGGGTTAGTGAGACAGGGGTGCCAGAGTCCCTTTGAGAGCTGGAGGACACTCACACAGAGCCTCTTTATCTTGCTGAGCTACTGAGAAGCTGAGGAAGCATAAGGTAGAAGCTCTACTCTGCCTTTTTTTTATTTTCTTGGGCTCTGAAACACCTTTTTTGGCCACGATTGCTGGAGGCAGCACCCATCTCTGGAGCCAGAATTGTCAGGGCCAGGGTGGCAGGGTTCTTTCCCCCACAATGAAGCAGTAACTCCAAACTGCAGCACTGGCACCAACCGTGCTGCAGTTTGGAGCAGCTGTGTGAAGAGAAGCAGAGAAATTGACACTGCAGGTTTGGAGCTGCTCTGCTACCAGAACTTCTCTATAAGCTCCCAAATTCCTGGTTTCTTTCTAAGGTGAGCAGGTCTTCTCTGCCATGTTGGCTTTGTCCTTTGGACCAAGCAGTCTTTTACAAGCCCTGCCACACAGGGCCTTTTCCACCATTTTTTTCTTTGTTCCTGGTGTGAAAAACAAAGTTCATTCTCTTGGTAAAATTTAAAAGGTTTAATAAAAAGACAATAGGAGACAGAAATAAAGCAAAAGTTTATATACAGCCAGGTGCCTTGGGTTCATACCAAGAAGCACAGTACTAACTCAGAAAACACTTCTTTAAATGCATCAACATGTTGTATGTTCATAAACCTTCATGCATTATTCAAAAACATTCTTTTGGGTCCCCCTCTACCCCACCTGCACCACACCCTTGTAAATCTTGTATTCGTTATTCCTGTTATTCCTCTTCTTGGCTCGTTGGTCATAAGGGTGATCGATATCTGAGGTCCTGGTGTTTTTCATCTTATCTAGATAGGATGATCCAAGAATGCAAGGAATTTTCTTGTTTATGTTTTTCCACTCCTTGAATGACTTAGATGAACAAAAAGCCCCTAATCCCTTTCTTTTTACATTACCATTTTATCCAACTTTATATATATATATATAGCATTCATTCATTTTAATATTTGCAAAAATCCAATCATATGATATGCACTTATAACACTGGGCAGTCCACTGTATTCAGCACCTTTGTATCTAATGATTATTTACTGTTATTTTACCTATTGCATGTTCATTTTTTTAGTCAACTGTTATTTTTTCCCTTATCGATTTTTGCATTTGACTCTTCTTATTGGTAAAAGTGGAATGGTTAAAACTAAAACAGGAGGTAACTCATTTTGGAGTGTCCACCCTTTACATTGTCTGTAACTGAGACAACTGAGTGCTCAGAATAAGGGACGAGTTTCAAATTGCATTCATTCATGCAGCATTTTAAACATTTCTGCTCCCCTGGTATGACATTTTACTGCAGATAACAGAAAAAAAACTTTTTGGAATCCTGCTTTACTGGAAGAATTTTGAGTGTAGATAGAAACCAACAGTTTTTCATTATCTGTACAGATTATTTGCTTCTACAGTGAGGCTATTAAGAAAAAATTGTGTGGCTCTTAAAATCAGCTTTCCAGAGGAAAACTGGAGTTTTGAAGAAAATTACTGCTAAAAACCATTTTAGTTTTCAAATAAATGTGAAATTGATGGTGTGATTCAAATGCAGGAAAAAAAGATTTGTGAAATAATTGTTGAGATTCAGCTGCTACTGAGGAAATTGTTTGGTAGAGGTTGAAATAGTTAAATCTGGCTGATTTTAGCTGCAGTTACAAATTACTTTTGTCAAAACATGGAAGTATTATTTTTCCCTTTTTGATGAGTATCTTGAAGTCTGTTTTACTACATCTTCATTTCTACCGGCCGCTTCAGAGGAGAGTGTTTTACAAAGGGGTCTCAAGCAGATATCTAGAAGCCCCCTGAAAATAATAGGGAAAAATTCAGGCTGTGAATTTTACTGTATTTCAGAGAAGCTGCATCTTTTTTATTGAGAATCTACACATGGGTATTCATTCTACTTTTAAAATATTCAAGAAGTCTCTATTTACCTTTCTAGGACAAAAGGTTTACAGGAAAAAAGTTTTGGGTTTTTTTTGTTTTGTTTGTGGTTTTTTGGGGGCTTTTGTGGTTTTTGTTTGGGTTTTTTTGTTTTTTTTGGTTGGTTTTTTTTTTGTTTGTTTGTTTTTGTTTTTGTTTTTGTTTTTTTTGTTTTTGGTTTTGGTTTTGGTTTTGGTTTTGGTTTTGTTTTTGTGTTTGTTTGTTTGTTTGTTTGCTTTTTTAGTAGCTACAACACATGCCACTTTCTGTTACGGACATTTGGCTGCCATGGTGACAAGTACTGTAAAAAAGTAAAACTATCTCACTAAAGATTTTCAATACTACTAAACACATCATTTTCTGCATAGTTGCAGGTAACTTCTTTCTGCTTAGGCTTCCTTACTTTTGAAAATAGTATTTTGATCATTACATAATGACCAAGAAAAAGAAGAAAGACTGAGTACCTGGTATTAGTTCTGCTGTTACCTACTTGTGTCCCATTTCTCCCATGCTGTGTTTAGAGGTCTCAGCTGCTGACAAAACTAAGATGCTCTCTGTATGATTGTCAGCTCAGGGACTGTAGGAGAAATCCTTCAAATTCAGTCAGAAGTTTGCAGGCAGTATTGGAGGGTAACAAGATATTGTCTCATGTTTTTTTAATTTACTTTGTCTGAAAACAAACAGATTCTTGCATGCTCAGAATTTCTAGCAACTAATATTCTATCACTAACCACTATCATCAGCTTTTTAGGCTGTTTGCAAAAAGACAGATGCAATTCTTAGGAGTAAACACCAATGGTGGGATTCACATCATGATTCAATGTACTTGTTATTCAGCTTTCCCTAAAACAGATGCCTGAGGTAAGACCCAGTTTTAAATACAGGGGCTTATTGCCATTGTAGATACTACAGTGAGCAAGATATGCAGCTGGCGGACAGATATGAGACAGGACTTATGTAAGACGGAGGATTGTAAAAGTAACAACTATTTCTTTGAGCCTGCAATCATTTTGTATATATGGATTGTGCCTTGCTCCAATGATGGGTTTGTCAAGTATTGCATTTATTGTCCTCCTTCCTTACCACTCAGCTGGTTAGACTAAGAGTTGAAGAGACAATCAGATACTTTAATACTGTGCATGGCATACTATTATACAAAGAGTTAAACCTGACAGAATGTAAAATAAGCACAACTAATGTTGTGTGAAACAGAAGGAAAAGTGCAGCAAACTAAGAACTTCCCTTGGAAGATATTGAAGCGTAAATATAGATATATTCTCCTTGAGTTCCTTCATGACAAAAAAATTTAAACAAAGCATAGTGGATGTTGCTGATATTGTTTTCTGGAGGCAAAAACTCCAATACAAAATAAGCATATGAACAAAGAAGATTATCTGAATTCTGATAAACACTGCAAGAATCCACCCAGTAAGAGCAGTGCAAAGCAGGCCTGGCTGTTGAGGTCAGGAACACACAAATAATTATCATCTGGGTTAAAGGATAGTGTCTGGTTATTTTGATTCTTGTATTTGCTAATTAAGGAAAATGCTCTTGTGTATTACTTGATATTACAAGCTTGTAATTGTTGAAAAAATGGCAAAGAGATGTCACAGACAGTTTCAAAACAGGTAAATGACATCAAATGGCAAAGTCTAGATATCTTTAGCAGAAAATTAGTTGAATTGCTTTTAAAGATCCATGGCTTCATTGTCTGTAATGGGATTCCAAATCCTGGTCATGTATAAAGGTGTGTAGTTAATTATCTTAATCTCAAAATGTGCTTTCAGTAGAGAGAGTCTCAATAGAAGTAAAGAAAAAGGAAGAAAAGATATGACAAGGTAAAGTGATGTGAATTAATTTAGTTGTCCTTCTCTGGCCAGCTGCTGTAATCTGAAGCATTTTAAGTCAACTGATCCATCAGCTTTGGCTGATGAACAAAGGAACTTTGATAGATATACTCCTGTCTGAACCTGCAGCTGAAGGCCAAATGTGGTAACTAAGAACCATTCCAAAAGTTGCTAGTCATTTTGTAGAGGAAACTGAATCAAATATCTACAGACAAGATAAACAAAAACATGGTGGTAAAACAGTTATCAAGGAGACAGGGAATAGGGAGAAAGCCTTTCAAAAGAAAACTCTCAAAGTTGTTTATTTGTAAAGAAAATTAAGATGCATATCCCATTAAGTAACTCTTTTAATAAATGTGAAAATTCACAAGTGGATTGGGCACTTAATTCAAAGAAAACCCAGCCACTCATTCAGATAGTTGCTTATGAACCCAAGAGTCACTTTTTAAATAATTTGAAATAATTTCTACACAAATGTGGACTGCAAATTGCATGAAAAAAAGCAACAAGGAATTAAATTTGAAAGGATGTTTACATAACTGGTATGCCAGTTTAAGGTTCCTCTGGAAGAACCAAACAGAGCCTGCTGCCTGGTGCTCCTGAGACATGTGGAAAGCAGCTATACTGGTCCCAGGAAAGTCAACATCACATGGCATATTGGTGCTGTGATGGTGCTCTGGTCAGATTTAAATCAGTCCCCAGCCAGCATGGTGACGCTGTGTTATACGGAATCACGGATTCTGAGTTGGAAGGGACCCAAGAAGGATCATCAAGTCTTCAACTTCATCAACCTTTAAGAGAATGGTCCATGCAGGGATTGAACCCAGGACCCTGATGTTATCAGCACCATGCTCTGACCAAGTGAGCTAATAGGAAATGGTCTCTGGGTGCTCCAGAGGAAGCCTCACTATTAGGGCAGTGCCATGGTGCCAGGCAGGCCTGCTGCTCTCTGGAAAGCGGCAGCCGAACACAGTCCCCATGGCACTGGGCAGGGCGGGGCTCAGCTGCCAGGGCCTGTCCTGCATCCCGGCCAGAACAGGGCAGCTGGGGAAATCCATGGGGGCAGCCCCAGCCTGCATCTCCCTGGGGACAGGGACAGACCAAACCCCCAGGCAAAGCTGTCGCCCTGTGCGGGTGGTGCTGCCTTGCTGTGCCCACAGCCGGGCAGGGCTGTAGGGAGCTGAGAGCTCCCTGCTGTGGGGCCGCTGGGGCAGCTCCAACAGCCCCAGGGATTGGAATGGGCCCCTGGCCTTGGCTAGGCGAGGGAAAGGTACAAGGATCACAAAGCCATTAAGGGCCCCTCAGGGCCCTGACAAGGAGGAGGCAGAGATCCTCTGCAAAATGATGGTGAAATTCTTCACTTGAGATCTCTAATGTCCATATTTTTGTAAATGCAATGAAAAATTGTGAACCATGCCTTTTAACAGCCTTCACGTATGAATTAAAATGAGTTTTAAATACGCAAAGTATATTATCAGCCCTAAATACCTGTCTTAGTGTTTTCCCTCAATTTAATATGTACCCATAAAAATTGCAACTCCACAGAAACAGCTCCAGAGGAGCAAAATCTGTGAAAACATCTGAACTGCAAGAATTCTTTGGGGTGTTGCAGGAAGAATGTCACATCCCCACGCACAGTCATGCAAACAAAGACTGCATCAGTGAGGTTGAAAGTGATAAACTTTCTTTTTTTGATTAAACCTAGGCAGCTGTAAGCAAAAAAAAAATACATTCTTAAATATCATGTCATAATTTCTGACATACTTTTCATTGCGTATTACTGCAGCTCCTAAATTATGAATAGGGGTTATATTTCAGACTTAATATAGTATTGTGTGGCTAATAGACCCGTCATCCAGGTTCTGCAAGAAGTGAAAGAAAACCAAAAAGCACACAAAGAAATGAGTGAAATATATTGTTTCAGAGAAGACTCATAAAATACCATTTGTCCTAAATAGAAACATCTTTAGCAACGGATGTCTCTCATGATGTAAACTGCTGTGATGCAAACTGTCACGAAATAAATTATAGGGAAGTCTATGTAAGGAATTGAGGTTAGCAGCTGTGTGCTTCTTCTCTGTAGACTAATGTGTTATATTTCTGCCTCACTTTGGAAAATGCAAAGGGAAAGTTTATTTTGATTATAAAGGGTATTAAAGAATGAATGCTTCCAAAGGAACAGAAAATGAGACCAAAACAGAAAAAGAGAACACGAAATTTAAGATTCTCATTTCTTGTGTAGGTATTGATAAAAAATAGTTAGTCCTTGAATTAGTTACTGACTCATAATCCAACTCTGTGTGGAGAGTATGATTTTTTGTTTGATATATTTAGAAAGCATAAAATGTAAAGCTTAGACATTAGCTCATCTTTTTTAGTTTGTGATAAATGCACATTGTAAATTCAGATTACTTTAGATGTATTATGCACATGAAATGCAAATAGAATAGCAAAAAGAGTTCTCATTTCAAAACATGAAAGAAATGATGCTTCATTGTTGCACTCTCATCAAAACACTGCTTGTGTTGTATTATAATTGCTCTATAAAACTATCTTGTGATAGTTCTATCAAATAGAGCAATACATTCTCTCCCAAAAAAACCCCCAGCACAAATGGCTTTGTGTCTTTAAGGATTCAATAGTTCTTTATTTATTCATCCATAGAAATAATCCATTTCTATAACAAGTTTAGTTTTCCATCCAAAGTTTGTGTATAGGCATAGACATGGCTTTTCACTAAGTCTGAAAATTATACTTTTTCATCTTTAAAATAATATTACAACAAAACCAATAAGTTAATATAATGGTATATGATGCATAATGAAACAGTGAGATTTTAATACAAAGGTAAATATGTTAAATCTCTGGCCCTACTCCATGATTCACAGAAGTTCACAGGTAACTGAGTCAATGCAAGCTGGGCCTTCTAGGAGCTGAGCTGATCTGGGATAAACTTGATGACAGAAGAGCCCTGTCTGCTCTGTTCTGCTCTGACAAATAAACTGTTTATTTGTAGAGTAGAGGAAAATATTTCATTGATCTGCTGCACACTTAAAAAGCTTTCTGTGCCTTCTTTTATACCTGTGAAATAGAAATAGGATAGGAATTTTAAGTTCTCCTAATGTGGCAACAAACTATTAGGGCTACAATCCAAAAAGCACTTTAAAGTTTTCTTTCAGCCTTGGGATGTATAACCAGTGGAAGCTCTGGCCTCAAATAGTCAAATGGAAGACAAACCACATAATAATAAAAAACAAGATTGTAAATATTTAAAAAATGTTTTCATTTTCCCTATCAATTAAAATAAGAAGAAATAACGGGCAAAGATGTTCAAGCAGTGATTCTACAAAGAGAAATATCAATCTTTCATTCCTGTGCATTCATTCTTATGTATTTCATGTTCTGATTACTGAGGATTCACACTTTTTTATTAGCTTAACTGCATCATATCACAGCTGTTTTCTAAAGAAAACATAAGATTTGCATAATATTTGTTTAATATAATCACAAATATGCATTAACTGAAAATAGTTGTTGCATTTAAAAATAGAAAATTAAAAAAAGTTTGCATATCTTTAGAGATGAATTTTAAACAACAACAGGCTGTTTTAACAGCTCAAAACTGCCTCATATCCCTGTGATCAAAAAATACCATCATCTGATATTTGTTTCAGGGCATGTGAGAGTACAAATGCAATATGATGCTTGTGTGATTCAGTACTGTTGGCAGTAGACATACCTACATCACCAACTTCCAGTCCTTTAACAAGTAATTGATGTGATTTAGGATGGTGATCACAGTTTGGGGTTTTTTTAATGTACTTTTCATAAAGTATCCTGGACAAACCCTTTCTGGAGCAGCATACTTGACTAAAAGTATCTCTGAGTTGACCCAGCATGGCAGCTTCTAAATGTTTTGATATTCACACATATTTAATTTTTTCTCTTAACTAACTGAAGTCATGCTGGCTCAGAACCTAAGACATCCCTTTGCATTCTCACACAAGGGAATTTTAAAAGAAGGGCCAAACCAAGACCTTTTATTGTACCCCAAGGACCACAGGAAGAGTCTATTTCCTTTTCTAGCAGTCTGGCTGGGAAAAAAAAGAAAAAAAAAAAGTAAAAAGAAATCAGTAACAACTTGTTTTTCAAAAGCTGAGACAAGTAAAAATGGAAAAAAGTCTCAACAGGCTTTTGATCTTAACTTGGCACAAACCCTTTCAACATGTTTCAGGAACAAGATGAAAGCTTTTGATTTTGCTGTGTCATTTTAAAAATTAGAAATTTGTGTACATCATGAAAAATGTGTACGTTAAATATTACAGTTGAGCACATTACATTAAATATTGCAGAATGGGCACAAGCATATAGCACACATATACAAAAGCAAATCTATTAATCTTTGTATTATTTGTTTCCAGACTCAGATAAAAACTATATGGAATTATTTTTCTGGTTTTCTGTCTCAGATTCTTCACATGTTCTCTGTGTAGATTTCTGTAAGTAATGAGTGCAGACAGAGCAGGTGGAGAATAAATGTTGAATGTGGTGCCAACTACACAGAGCAGTCGTGACTAAATTTGGCAATGCTCAGTATAACTGAAGTTCTGAAGCCCTGCTACTCAATAGACATTTTTCATACATCTTCTCATCAGTTTACACTGAGAAAACCAAGCATGTGGATAGGACTATTTTAATGTACTTATTCCCTAAAGAAAAAAACTTTTCCCAAAACAAACAAATTAACAATAAATATGTTTAAAGGTATTTTTTTTGATCTGGGAGGTATATGCTGTTTCACAACATTCCACTAGCAAAACAGGACACTGCTGCATTCTGCATTTATTTTTTTTTTTGTTTTAGTTTGGGGGGGTTTTTTTGGGGGGGGGCAGGGTTCTGATTGGTTTTTGTTTGTTTGTTTGTTTGATTTATTGTTTGTTTGTTTTTCTAGGCAATAATAGTGAGATATTATTTACTGGATAATGTAGGCTTCCTGGAAGTAGAATTAAGGATCTATTTCTTCATCAGAAAGAAGGCTTCCACTGCAGTGTAACAAAGTATGATGAAGTTATTGGTCAAAATGCAAAATTCATGGCTAAATTCATTCAGGGCTACAGCTGGATGTGTAATACCATGGCCTTGCTGTTTGTGAGGCAGCAGCAAACCATAGATTTGGCAAATTTGGCAAGGAAGATACAAAGCATAACCAACCCCATAGACTAAAACTGAGAATTAGGATCACAGACCTGTCATACTTTAAAGGTAAGATAGCATGAAAGAAACAGTACTAAAGTGTAAGGACTAGAAGAAGCCACAAATTTTCCACTAAATCACTAAATATCTATTTATCCTGCAGAGGAAATGCACCATGCTGAGGCACCTCAGGATCTGATGTGTGCAGTATTTCAGCAAATATTTAACCATTTAACCTTTGGCTACTAAAAGTTAGCAGGCACTCTGTAGGGACTCACTTCCAGAAAATCTTTGAGTCTGACTGGATATGTGGAGAGCTTGAAACCACTAAGCAGTTTTTTGCCCCAAACTAAAAGGGGAAATAATGTGGTGATTTTTTGTTTTTAATCCTCTTTGGCTTTCTGTGACAAGATATTTCTTTCAGATTGCCTTAGGATGGCAAGCCTCAGCATGAATAAGATGCTGGAAAAGATTTCATATTAAGGAGATCAAAACTGTTTTAATCAATTCAGTTTCACCTTTTCTTCCTTAAGTAGTGTGTGAGAAAGGCCATATTCCTTAAACTGAGAAATATTAAAGTACTTGTGTTCAGGCTAAAATATACTATCTGCATTACTTTTCTGTGTAAGCCTGCATCAAATAAAGACCCAAACTATGCGATAATCTCAAAGTAGTAGAATTGCATTTCTTGGAATTGTTAGATTTCTTACCCTAAGCTTAAAAAGAAACCAGCAGTGATTCATAACCATATTAATATGAAAAACTCCCTCTCCAGTTATAAATCATTAAGATTTATAAATCATCATCTACACCTTGGTATATTAAAAGATGATGTTATTTTTGATTTCCAGTCAAATCATTGTCAGGATTGCATTCTTTTTTAAAGGATATGTTTGTTTCAGGACTTTTTACCTTTAAGATCCCTTTGAAATTATTTAGCTTGCAGTTTTTTCTTGTTATTGCATTATTTAGCCAGGGGGAGAAATAGAACATTGTTATTTTAGCTTTGCCTCTTTAATGGACTTTGTAACTTGAAAGAGAAATTTATTGGTTTTTTCCTGCTTTCTAAATGAAAGGAAAGCTATGTTTTAGGAAATGAACAAATTAAAATAAAATGTAAACATGTAGTGAAAGGCAATATCATGCAGTGTATGATGGAACTGCAAATTAAGCTGAAATCAAGCATTAATTTAGTCACTGGAGTACACATTTGGAGCTGTTCAAATGTATATGCTGTCTTTACTAACAAATCAACAATAAAATTTCTCAAGTGGGTTTTTTTTTTTACATGATTTAAAAAAATTGTGGACCTTGATGCAATTATAAAGAACAGAACTTTATTAGGTGGGAAGCAAATGAGATGCCCCAGGCTGGTGGAGATACATAAATAGATATTAAACCAGCAGGATCTAGGATCAGGAAAAGATCAAAACATTTCAAAGGCTATGTAAACTGGCAATAACACATCTGTATTCAGCTACTTTATTAGAGGTCTTTCAAAATATTATTTCAGACAACTCCTGTTGGTTTTATCTAAGTGTGAGAACACAGAGAATACCTAAATACAAACCCTCATTTAGGCTGTCCAAGATCAGGCTTTAAGAAAGTAAGCTTAATGCCCCTGAAGACAGTTCTGCAAAAAAAGGACACTAAAAGCAGATTTTCTGTACTCCACTGCAGACACACACACAGATACACTTAGGCACACAGTTTCATTCTGACACATATACTGTCAACTATCCATTTTTTTTGCTTTTTTCTAAATATTTTTAAATTAACATTCATCAGAATTTCAAATCATCATTTATTTAGCAGTATTTTAATATTTTCTTCAGAAGATGATGTTGATGCATGTTGCTGGAATCTACTGTAACTAGATTGCAGTTTAGATTTGAATTTGGCATAGAAAATATTTTTATCGAGTGTTTTTTCACTCCTTATGGTCTCTGAAAAAAGAAATATAATCATATGTACAAACTCAGTAAACTTTTACAAAATTAGTAACTTAATCTAAAAGTATCCACTGTCTAGGTCTTCTTATTCTATGCTGCATATTTTCAATCCCTATCTTTTTCTAATGTTTAAAGAAAAAAAATTTGGGTTTTGCTCTGTTTCTCAAAGCCTTTTAGAAACCTGTCAGGTAGTAATTTTATCCAGCTTCCTAGTCAGACGCATTATCTGTTTACTACATAAACCAAGAACAAATAATTACAAAAGAGCCTTAAGGAATGAATGTCACTTTATGAAAAAGTGTAGTTGCTTTGGATGAAAATCTCTACAAAATAAGGTCATGGTTACGTGCATAGGTTGTATTTTTTTTTTGTCTGAGTTTGAGTGCAGTCAGTGAGAACAACTTACAGAAATTTTAAAGGTAGCCATACATTCATATATTACAGAAGATATTTAGCTAGAAATGGCACTCAGTTCATATATAGTCTTTCAAACTAATTATTTCCTAACTGACCCTGCTTCCTCAGATAGAAGAGGCTTTTCCAGGACAGCTTAAAACTGTGATAAAAATCTACCCAATCCTGTGAAATCCTGTTAGTGCAACTCAGCTCCTTTTTGGAAATATCTAATCAAATGTTGTCTGGGGCTTGAACTTTCTCACTCTCAGTAGTTAATTCTTAACACTCTTTTAAGAAATTAAATTTGGGACTAGCGTGCAAAAAGTCTTCACTGTGTTTTCTTTCTAACATCTTTGTTTGACTGTTTGTTTTAGTTATTTTTGGTTGGAAGAGAAGGAAAAATCTTTCAAAAAATTAAAATAATTTACTAAGCACTTATTATTGAGAGCTAATGTATGTCAAAAAGTAGAATTAAGGTGAACTTCAGCTGGATTCCAAAGTTTCAGTTTTCCCTAGGTAGTTATTTCCACACAATTTTCAAATAATTCTATTTACATATTTAAATATGTATCAAAAGATTGCTGCTTTACTATCTCTCCCACACCAGTGCATTCAACTACAGTTGTTCCAGGCTGACAGTTTTAAGTCGATTAACTCTAGTCTTTTTGCTGAATGTGGATCCAAGGCAGCAAAAGTGTGTATGGTAGTGCATTGCTATTTAAAATTGAGAATGAACACGACCAGGGGAAAAAAATAAATTCTCAAAACCTGAATTTAGAACATTGTAATGCACAGATTAATGACTCTGTAGATACAATGACCTGTGCATTGACAGACTGCAATGCCAGCTGTGGAGCCAAACATAAATGCTGGCCTCCACAACTAAGTTTTTCTGTAAATGTCAGCGTCAGTTGATTCCCTTCTCTGACCAGAAAAACAAATGTGTTCAGTCTGCAAATTAGAAAATAGGCAGCCGCTACTGTTCAGCAGCAGCATTTATAAGAGCTATGAGGCTGGAAATCAGATTGTTTCAGGCTTCTAGTTAGATGTGCCTGTCAGACTAAATGTGTTTTAAAATACCTATCAGGGAAGATGAGAGTCTTGTCCAGAAGACAGGGAATTGCTACTTAAAATATGTACTTCCCTTTTGTTTGATATCAGGCTGGAGCCTTCCACAATATTACTTTCCCCCTTTCTTTACTGACATCATAGGCCTGCTTTGTTATTTTTACAATTTCTTAATTTGTAATCTTCTCTTTAGAGAAGTGATGTCATTTGTATGTTGTATCATTAAGTCTTGCATGAAAATACTGCATCTAGATACATTCAGAATTAACAGGTTTGCTTTGTAGCTCACTGAAAATTTTCATTAATGTATAAATGTTCTGCTTAAGTTTTTTTTCATTACTTTAAATTAATAGTGGAAGGGAAGGATGAAGGAAGAAAGGATGGGGAAGGGAAGTGGAAAAAAAGGAAAGGGAGGCTGCAAAGCAGTACTATGAAAAGGGATTGGGGGTCCTGGTTGATGGCAAGCTGAATGTGAGCCAGCAGTGCCCTGGCAGCCAGGAGGGCCAACCCTGTCCTGGGGGCATCAGACACAGCATCCCCAGCCAGGTGAGGGAGGGGATTGTCCTGCTCTGCTCTGCTCTGCTCTGCTCTGCTCTGCTCTGCTCTGAGGCGGCCTCACCTTGAGTGCTGGGGCTGTTTTGGGTGCTTCCATATAAAAAGGACATAAAGGTATTAGGGAGTGTCCAAAGGAGGCCATGAGAATGGTGAAGGGTCTGGAGAGGGCCCTAATGAGGAGCAGCTGAGCTCACTTGGTTTGTTCAGCCTACACAGGAGACTGAAGGGAGCTCTCACTGTGGTCTTCAGCATCCTCTCAAGGAGAAGTGAAGGGGCAGGCAGTGATCTCTTCACTGACAGGACAATGACCAGGGGAAGTTTAGGTTGGATATTAGAAATAGGTTCTTCACCCAGAGGGTGGTTGAGCACTGAACAGGCTCCCCAGGGCAGTGATCACAGCACCAGCCTGACAGAGCACGAGAAGCGTTTGGACAACACTGTAAGACAGATGGTGTCCGGTGCAGGGCCTGGGACGTGGGCTCAAAGATCCTGATGAGTCCCTTCCAATTCAGCATATTCTATATTCAATGAAAAGAGAGGATAAGATAGAAATAATAGGTGTTTCTTCAAATGATCCAGGGAAGGAAATAAAACCACAAAAAAATAAAAAAAAAAAAACCAACAAACCCAGTAACATTTAGTGATAAAAGCATTTTACATTTTTTTCCAAGAGCAGATCAACCACTTGTTTTCTTTCTTATAGAAATATTTGTTCTGAAAATACTCGCTTTTTCAGCCTTTACAGATAAAGGTTGAGGAGAGTTCCAATAAAGAATGATTTTCTGTACATGCAATTAAAATTGTGTGTAATGAATTAGGCTCTTGAGAGCTACCATCACAAAGATTTTCTTTTCTTTTCTTTTCTTTTCTTTTCTTTTCTTTTCTTTTCTTTTCTTTTCTTTTCTTTTCTTTTCTTTTCTTTTCTTTTCTTTTCTTTTCTTTTCTTTTCTTTTCTTTTTTTCTTTTCCTTTTCTCAGTGGCTTTTTATTTTAATTTATATGTCTATGTGTCATTTCCTTGACACATGGCAATATTCTAACCTCCGTAAAAAGAGGCTGAAGCTGAGTATTATTTTCACATTAGGTACTGTTGACTATATAGAGTGACATTTTCCTTTGCTATACAGGAATGTCACAACTACAACATGTAAGATGAAAAATTGCATGCTGTTTCATGCATTGAATATTGTTTAGCATGAATATGGGGAAAATACATGTTGCTAATGCCAGTTCTATGTCTAAATCTGTATTTAGTACAAGTAACTCTCTACCTTGGAATGTATACAAAATTTATTTAATTAATCCATGTGCATTTTTTTAACATATTCTGTCTTATAAAAACTTGTCTTAAGAATATTTAAATAGAATTAAATTATTAGTGCTATCACTTTTATTTTCGTGGCCGGTTTCCCAGTGAAATAGTGAAATGTCAAAAGTGCTGTAGAATTTGGCATATTTGGGCTGACATAAGACTAAAATGGTAATGTTAATGGAGGTCAGTGGTGAGGTACACAAGGATGCTTTACCAATATCTGCTGACATACTTATTAATTCTAGGGTGTAGTCAGACACTTCTTGGGGCATTGTTCTTATCTGATGGTTTAAACAAAATTGCAGATTAATGTGGATGCTTTCTTATTTTCTATATATGAACAATAAGACCTAAGATAATGAGGTCAATGAATGCTAGACAACTTATTATTATTAGCCTATTATTTAAACATAGATCTCACAAAAAATCTGTCTGATTGTTTAAATGGTATTGCCTCCCAAAATATGATGAAGCCCCAAATCTGGGATACTTCCCCTGCATGCCCCTGTATTTGCATTAAATTTTTAAAATGAGTATTCTGTAAGCACAATCACTGCAGGAAGCTATTCTAAGATCTAATAAACCTCAATGTCAAGATATTTCCCCTGACTCTTTAAATATTTTCATTACCTCAGCTTAGTCCCATTGCCATTAAATATGTCCCAAACTGGTTTTATCTGCTTTGTTGTTCAAGAATTCAAATTCTGAAGTCAATTTCACAGGTTTGTTTGTGACAAATATAGTGGGACCAGCAGTTTTCAAGAAGGTCAGTAGTCCAGGCTATGTACAACCTGAACAAGGAGGGAAGTTCTATCAGCTGTTAAAAGAGAAATCTCAGGAGTCTTATGCACAGAACAATTTCTATTCCTGCATATAAACTGGGAATTATGAACTAGTGGCCTCAGTGAATAGAAGGTGAAACTGCACTTTTGAAGCATAAAAGGACAGCCTCTGTAGGGAGACAAGGATTTCCAACTCGCAGGAATCTTTTTAGTAAAGATATATATTATTTGATAACATGAAAATTCTTCAATAGGAATGAAACTTTTCCTAATATCCCATGAAGAGAAAACTGCATGTGAAGACATGGTCAATTGGTTCATGAATGCAGAAATCAATAAGGGTCAACTCCAGGAAGGTATATGTGACATTTATTTAGTTCATGAATCCCAAAACTCTGCTGCCCTTTCAGACTTCACCATTTCTTCATATTTGCCTCATTTCTCATTTATTTTCAATGACAAATGTATGAAAACATATCGTGTAAATGTTCTCAACTATTTTATTCTTTATTTTATAAAGAGAAAAATATGTACTCTTGTGCTTAAGGGCAAAATATCAAATTGCATAGAATTCACTTCTTTCTTTGTAGAAGCAGTTCTCTCCTTATAATGCATTTGGAATTAATTAAAAATGACATACACTAATTTCAGTTCTGGATGCTGAAACAGCTGAATAATCCATATGTTTGACACAGTGAGGTGGGTAAACATATCTCAAGTCAACTGTTGCTCAGACTTACGTATTTTCTGTGAAATTACATCCTTTCTCTATGCTTCTTTTATATATTCTCATGCAGAAAATTAGATTACTTCCATGAAGTATTATCTCAAATGCCTTCTTTATAAATTTCTCTGAGAACAAACACAACATATAGTAGACAAAGTCCATCATGTCCTCTTTTCGGTATAGGTGAAATTGATGTTTTAAGATTTTAATTAAGATGTTCTTCCTCTTCTGTTTCATTGGGTGTTTTTTATTTTATATTTTACAGTTTTATGTTTAATGTTTTGCTCCTATGTTCTCTCCGGGTTTTCCCTGAAGTTGCTTGGTGCCTAAGTTATATCCTCCCCCTAGTTGTCCCTCATTTTATCCCCACCCTTTATTCTAGCTCCTTCCCTGTCTATCATTGTAACCCTATCCTTATTCCTGAACCTTCTTTGCCAGTCTTGTCCTGAACCAGTCCCTAACACCAACACCTGCTGGGGATTCCCCTAATCTTCAATGTCCCCTTGGTCCATGTGACCTTTTCCTTCCTCCTTCCTACCCCAACTGGCTCTAGAGTTATAAACTAATCCCCTCATTCCTCCCCTAGAAATTCCCAACTGGTCACCAGTTTGTCTTCCCACCGGTTTTTGGTCATACTTTAGCCTGTGCATACTCATCCTTGGGGCTTCTCCTGCTGTGGGCCTCCAAGTTTAATAAACCCACCTTGCTGAAACCTCACAGCAGGGAGTCTCCTCCTTTATCTGATTCCTGACCCTGGTGAGAGACTCTACACTGCTGAGCAAGCGGCTCAAAAGGTTCTGCCTTCAGTGCTCCCCAGACTGAGGCAGTTCACACCCGGCACAGCCTCTCTGAGACAGCCTGGTGGCCTCGTCACTCTTCCATTGCAATCATGTTAATAACATGTTCAGATTCTAGATCTTTTATTCTCCCTGTCTGCACTGTTTAGACCAGGTTGATTTAAGAATTCAGTAACAGGTGATGGATGCTGTATTCCAAGAACATTTGATATTTTGCTCCTTAGTGAGACATTTTGTCTTATTTAGGCACTTTACAAAGTAATATCTTGATGCTTCTAGTACTGCTCCTGTCAGAAGAGCACATGTATGATAATTCAGTACATGTTCTTGCCATTTTCAAACTAAATCAATAACCTTAATCAGATGACGAAAAAAGTGCTTTTTCTGCATTGTGGACATAACATGATTGAAAAAGATTCTATGTTCATGGATCAGCTTTGTTAATGGACTTTCTTGAGCAGTTTTACCTTAGTTACTGCTTAGATGTATGTCATTAATGCATTAATGCATTTCATGGTGTTATTAATGCACCATGAAATTTTCTTATACCTATATTATTTGCTAAAGACTTGCAACTATATAATAATTCATTTAAGATATTATTCTAAATATTCTGTATGGTAATGTTTTGTGATCTAAGTTATCTATTGCATTATCTTTACCAGCAAAAGGAGGAATTATTTGGTCAGTAAATGCCTCAGACTGTTCATTATTCATAGACATAATGAGTATTACAAATTTGGTTTCTGGTAGGGATGCACATCCCTGTGATCAGATATGACTTGGCTCCTCTAGAAAGTACCAAATTTTCTGATGGTAGATGAGTGCATGGTAGATAAACATACATTTTGAACATGCTAAGTGTCACTCATTCTCCTGTGAAAACATCATTTGTCATGATCTGTGCTCTACTAAGGAGCTCATCCGTTTCACAGATTCTTATGTTAGCTATTTTAATATGTTAATGATATTAACATTAATTATATTACTATGCTAATGTTTGTCCCAAGTGAAATTGTTGAACCACGCTTTACGTATCAGCATTTGCTGAGTTAAGCTTCATCTACTCTCCAGTTGATGTCAAAAAAGAGGTATTTTCTTTTTGTCAGAAGGCACCTACAGAAATCAATGGAGGATCTCAAATAGCTGAATATGTAGTCATCTGCACTGGTTGAGAGCATAGTGGGTCTTCAGAATGCAGCCAAATTAGTCACAAGAAAGATGCTTTAGCAGCAGCAGGAATAAAAACCAATGTGGATTAATCAGAAATATAATTTTTTTACAGGAAGTTGCTTAGGGATTGATCAGTAACAAAGTAGTGTGGGATTGGAGATCCTCAGGAGTATCTTTCACAGTTTTTTTCCTCTTTATATCAGACTCAAAAAACTACTTTTTTTTTTTTTTTATAACTAAGTTGTCTGGGTTTTACTGTTGCCTTTGAGATAGCAGGCTGCTAAAGAAAAATATGAATGTTAGTCATAGGTGTAGACATTGCAAGAAGCAGAGGATTTGCAGAAATCATAAAAAATAGATTTCTACTTCTAGAATAGATTAATGAGATCCCAGCAAGAATAAAAGGTTGTTACAAAAGGAAATGTCATTCCCTTAATTAAGTTATACTTTAAAGTGGCATACACAAGAGTAGTGCATCATCTAAGGTTAACCATCCACCACCAGATGAAAAATTGTTGTTGATTCCAGTTGTAATTTAGTTTCAAACCTAGAAGACAGTGTTCACAGTGTGTCTGCATTTGAGCTAGGTGGTCTTCACAGTTGGCAGACACCAAATCAGTACAGTTGATGTTCACCTAAAGTTCACCAAATATCTGGTTTTCCATCTCAATCTCATCCTGACTTCACAGACTTTATATACTAGAACACCATGGATTATGGTGGAATATTAGGGATTGATACAGAGACAGACAAATGAAATATTGCTGCACTAAGAATATACCTGCAAATCTGGGGTGGAATCCTACGTGACTATGACTATGCTGGAGTCCTAACAACTTTCTCTGTCATCTAAAGTGAAGTACAAGGAATTATCTCCATCTGTGTATTTTCACTCATGCATAAAGGGATGCACAAACTGATGAAAAAACATTTTCTTTTGGGGACAGAGGCATTTAACTCATGTTACTTTTGAAGCTGACTGTAGTTGAGATAAAGGAATGAATGATAGCTACATAACTTCTGTCTCTTTTATTAGGAAAAATGCAGAGAATAATTGCCTATGATTGCAAATAAGTCAAATTTCTATCTTTGTGAAAATGTGCTGCTTTTTGCCCTGTCAGTCCACATTAATATGATTAAAAATATGGATTAAGTATACACCTTGATAGAACCCCTTTCTAAGTTCTATTAAATACCACTGAGACTTCAGAAACATGAATCACTCAGGGTATGACTTGTGATGATAAATTCAGAGTACAGTTTTATATTTTTTATTATTGTGGCATCTGTCTCCAGATGCCTGAAAAATATTAATACAGAGAATACTAGCTTGAAAATATTAGATCAGTAGATCTTCCTGTAAACTTGACTGAAAAATTACTCTCTTGTTATTTTTAAATATTTATTTTTAAATTATAGATGCATAAATATATATTTATGTCCAATAGTACAACCAAATTGAGAATGTCTTGCTGTTATGTGGAGTGTACCTACTGAAAGATGAGTTTAACTTCCTTTTGATTACCATATAAGGACAATTCTGCAGTAAGGAAAATACCAAAACAGCACTATCTTGACAGATCTTTACAAATTTCTTTCAGCTTTGAATGTCATGCACATATACAGTAGTAGGTGACTTGAATCCAGCCATATGGGAACTTCTGAATATTTGGCATTTGGTTTTGAGGATATTCATCTAGTTTCTTTTGTTCTGTTAGGTAGATTCCAACACTGTCGCTTTGGATGTGTTACATTTAATATTTTTTAAAGTGCAGTTTCTAAGGGTGTGATTTTGTCACCTTTTTAGTATTGTAATGTTCTATGCTTGCTTTCTAAATCAGCTTATATATTGTCATTGTAGTTTGTATTCTTTTTTTGTGTCGGCTTCTTGGGAAAGCAAAGAAGTAACATTCTGTATTTCAAAAGTATAGAGAGAATAAAAAGGCAGACGTAGTAAGATCTTTATAGAAAAAAAAAATTCTCAAATTCTTTTTGCTGTTTTGTGAGAACTAATGGACTTATATAAAAATATAATTTTCCAAAAATACTGCCTCTCTTTGATTGGAAACCGTATCCCTACAAAGCTTTCTGACCAACACTATTTAAATTAAATAAATTATGATATTTATGATACCCATCTAAGTGAAATTTCAGATCAGTACAAAAATCACACCCTGCTCAAGAAACGAAATAGAGAAGAGGAAAGGTGTATTAGGAAAGGATAAATCTTGGGGAATTACAACTGAACTAATGGTCTATCTTTCCTATATACCTATATACCTGAAGGGACCCTGCAAAGTAGATCTATTTTCCTCATGATCAAAATTATGCCTGATTTCCACACATAGACTTAATAGACAGAAGGGTTGATTTTTATCTGGTAACCTTTTTTTTTTTTAAACTTGAAAGGACCTCAGGAGCTTTAAAATTTCATATAGTTTCAATATGTTTTACTGTATTAAATATTAAACATGAAATGTCATCAGAACCTTTTTTTTTCCTCAGCATTGGACAGCATGGAATTATTTACTTTGAAATATATTGAATGAAAAAACTGGAATTAAATAGAATTAAATAAATGGCTACGATGAAAAGCAGATTTTAATAATAGCCATCACACCCCATTTTTATTAAGATCTGCCCTCAAAGTCCTGGAAGTAAATCCCTTACTAAATGAAATTCATTTACTCTGATTTTTCCACAAAACAATCAATATGTCCTCAAGGTTTTGTGTCAGCATTATGACATTATGATATAAAGCTAAAGGGAGTAATCCTTTGCTCAGGCTTTCTTTTCCTTTTTTTTTTTTTTTTTACTTTTTGGTTTTATTCTTTAAATATATTTCTAAAAATGCCTGAGTACTGAGAAGACTGTTAATAGTCCACACTCAGAGCATTCCCATAGCTGAAGGAAACTAAATAAAATGGTTAATTCTAAAATGAAGATAGTGTGCACTTTAGTTTTGGAAAAGACTCTTGGTTTATTTTGGTTTAATTATTTCCCTAACCTAAAAATGCTTTAGGAAAAATTACAGAAATAAAAGCAAGAATCCAAAGTTCAGAGAATTACCCTTACAACAGGCTTGCAAAATCAAGCCAGCTACTAAATACAATGTTTTCTGATGCTTGGTATTGATTCAACAGCAATTAAAAATGTTGCAAAGAACATTTTGCTATGCTTTTGAGGCAGGTGGATAATTTTTCCTTTGTGACATTTCTACAGGCAGGTTGTATACAGGCAGCTTCTACTGTCGCAGAAAACTGGAATACACTTGAGATCAGGTCAGACCAGCAGCAGTTTCATTCCAGCTGTAGGAGAGAGCACAGAGCAGCAGTAGCTTAACAGGCTGTGCTGATACGGACTCTGCCCAAATGGGGCAGCTACAGAGCTCATAAACCCCCAGGCTGTGCAAGCTGTTCTTCACCTAAACTGTGTCACCTTAGCAGGACCACAAAAATAACAAATCAAACTGAATTCTTCCAGTAAGGCTGAAGACAATACGCTCTTGTACAAGTATACCCTTTTACAGGTACAATTTCATTAAATTGTGCTGAGTGGGAAAAGCATCAGCTGCAAATGTTTATTTGCTAATGATGATATGTAACAACTTAGTGCTTTTCCACCACTAGAATCCTTTATTATAGTTATGCTGAAAGGAAAAAGAATAAAAATTGGGAAACCTGAGTCTCTTCAGTAACAGAGCTTTTCTGAACACTGCTACTGGATCAGGGTCATTAAGAGTCTGGAGCAGGTGAGCTCCTTAAAGAGGAGGTCAGTGCCAAGCCAGGAAGATCCAGAAGCAAAACTGTAAGTGGCTAAGGAGATTTAAATACAAACACCTACCTAATGAGAGTGATGATCCCTATGTTCCAAAAGCAGTTAGCAGAGGAATTAATGAATTGCAATTAACTGCTATCTCAGTTTCACCAGTCATTCTTTAAACAGCTAAGTCAGTGCTTTTCTGGCATCTGTGACTTTGCCTTTGCTGACAAACTGACTGCAAACATAACTAAATTCATCTTCTAAGGTCTGCAATGTCTTTCACAATTGCAGAAGTGTATCTTGACAAGTTATCGTAGCTTGAGGGGAGATTGTAGAAAGTAAACTTTCTTCTCCAAAGCAGACTGGGATTCCACTCAAGGCAGGCACTGCTTACTTCAGTTCCAGTCTGTGCACCTTAGAGAATCTCTTCTGGCAGGGTTACTGCAAAACCAGCACATCTGGACTTAGGGGACAAGAGATACAGTCTGCATTTCCCTGCATCAGCCAAACTAGACTACAATTCTTATTTATCTTTTTCTTTCAGATACTTTTGTCTTACATTAGTACCTTTGGAATAGCTGAAGAAAATAGTTTTGTAATGAAAGTGATTTCCAGGTATTACATGTGAATGGCAAACTTCTAAAACTAATGCAGAAAGAATGAATGTTTCTCTGCACTTGAAAAGTGAAGAGAATGCACAGGAAAATGTGAAATTAGGTTCCAAGCCTTAGTTACAAAAGAGCTATTGTAGGACACACGTGTCTTCTTTTTTAATCAGAAATAGCAATATTAAATTCTTCTGCTAAATGTCAAAAAAAAGAAGAGGCTTTTTTATTCAGCAAATACATAGAAAGTCAGAAATATCTGACCTTTTTTAGGTTATTACTAAGTCACATATGAAAGTGAAAAGACTATATCAACTATGCTGTAATAAACTGACTCTTTGGCATTCATCAGAAGAAACAGCTTTGGAGACATGACTTTTGTGTAAGAAAAATTCTGTGCATCATCTAAGAAGTGATCTGTGAATGATATCTCTATACCTTTCAGATCAATATGTACAAGAAAGAAATAAATTTTAAAAATCTAGATATAACCAGTAAGATTCTTTAATTCTAATAAGATAACTGACCTGTGAACTAACTAAAAAATATGCATTAATTGTCCTCACCTCCCATCTAATTTCCAAGCCAGCACTATATTGGAGTTTCCTGTACACCAACCCAGTGACTATCCACAAAATTGTTTCTACCCAAATTCCCTCATTTACTTTTCCCTTTCTGTCCATGCATGGGCACCACTGTAAAAAGTGTGTAGAATTGGCTGTGATATGACATACGGTTGCACTAGAATATTTTGTTCAAAGGAATGGAAGCAATCTATGTTTCCATGCTGTGCAGTTATGGATCTATGAATGAGATACCCATATCTTGTTATAGGTAGGCCCAATCAAACTTAAGAATCTGAATGTATTTCATAACTATCCGATGATACAAATGCAGAGCACAACATACAAGTACACAGCAATATTTTAAAAACCACAAAGCATTTGGAAAAAAAATGGTAATGCAGTCATTGAAAATATGTTTTGAGTATCATCACTATACTATTTTCATGGGAAAAGGTAAAAATGTCTTTATACATACAAAAATGAGAAATAGGAAAAAACCCAGATATACCTGGTGTTGGACTACTAATGACAATCAGGGCTTTGTTGCTTTCAATGCAATCATGATCACATAAATGAGTTGCATGGAATTTGGGTTTGGGTTGCAGAAGGATAAAATGGTTTATAACCATTGCTGTGGTACATATATATGGTTATCTAGTTAGCTTCATTTATCTTCTACATAATATTAATTGTGTTTTATATGTAAAAGGTTAAATATGTAGACCTCTAAAGCATACTTTGCAGTACTTTTCTCTCTTTATTGCTGACTGCAATGCTGGTAACATTCCTGCAACAAGCAACACTAAGATTTCAGAAATCTGATTGGAAATAATACGTACTGCTCAAACGTCTTTTTTTCTCTTATTGAATACAGTGGACACAAAAGAAAAGCCATAAAATATTTCTGCAGATAGACTGAATAAATTGAGGCCATCAACAAAGGATTGCTAAAAAGATCTAGTGGGCAATAAAATGTCTGCTTTTCAATTTATCAAATTGAGAATTGACAAAACATGTGTAATATTATCTTTGCAGATATTCTGTTCTCATATCTATGTAGCATAAGTTTTAAAGAAATGAGAGGTATAGCAAATAAAACAGATATATCCATGGGCTTGCTCAAAATGAGGGAATGGAAGAATAAATTCCAGTTTGCAGTTCTTGTGAGTCTTTTCCAGGTTTAGTGATTTAGCTGGCACTTTGATGAATAGACATTTATTCATTAAGATTTTATGTGCCATTTTAAATCCTATTAGTATCTCTTTTTTGGCTGAACAAGAGCCCTACAAAGAGTTTCAAATAGGATTGTCAGATTTGGATTTTAAGAATTGGATGCACTACATCTGAGTTTAGGACTCAGTTTAGAGAATTAGGACTTTAACGAAGTACGCCAGCCAGAAATACAAATCCAGCTGGCACAACACAGTTAACTACTCCTCTTCTTCCTTCAGCTTCTGTTACTGCAGAAGGCCAGGCTTCACTGCATTAAATGTAGAATTCTTTCACAAACTTTAATAGGGTTATTTCAGGAATGACAGCCTTGAGCAATGAAAGAAATATCTAGCCACACAAAATTTCTTCATTTTACTGTCTCATTTGAAGATGTCCAACCATTTATCATACCAACACAAAATGCAGTCAGAGATACCTGCCTATTTTACAGAGTCTGAATTGGATAACTAAGCACCAGCAAATATCAAAATACTCAGTGTATACACCAAAAATTCTGCCGAAATAAATATTCTAAAACATTATTTTCTGATAATTTTTCATTAGTTTGCCTTTGAAACAAATGCATTGTTCAAAGATTCTGAATCACTATTAGAATAGTGATTAGAGCTATTTAATTAAACCAAAAAGATTTACAAACCTGACAAAAAATTAATCTAAACTGCTTTTATTTTTTTTAAAGTAAAGCACACAAGGCTTCCTGACAGGCTGGACTGGCCTGGTCCTGCCCAGCATCCCCTGGGCCTCTCCCATAGACCAGGACACAGTTCAGTCCCCAGGATCATCAGCCCCTCACCACAGACTCACCTGGAGATGGAGCTGGGGCTTTCTCCAGCTGCGCTGCTCCCTGGTACCCTGAGGATCACCTGTCACTCCTGGCTCCCCAGCTGCACCCTGTGCTGGGGTACGGGATGAGGAGAATTTTTTTTCACCAAATAATGAAACATTGAAATTATATGGTACTCTTTGAAATTAGTCAATGATCTCTAAAACAAAGTTTACACTGAAGTAAGTGAATTCCTGAAGTTTACTGCCACAGGATGTAGATAACTTCAGTATATGCAGATGGGATTCAAAAAATTCACACACAAGTCTTTAAACAAATACTCATGAGATGAGGCAGAATTGTGCCAATTTTCATCCCCAATTGCTATTTCCTACCCTGGATAGTATCGTATGATGGAAACAGATCACAGAAAATACCAAAGTTGGTGTAATCTCCCTAAACAATATCGTGTTTTCCAACTGCCAAAGGCAACTATTTGGTTGGATAGCAACATTTTTTTATGTTAGACAGATTTTAGCCCAAACATATCATTCATAATAAAAGCTAGAAAGGAAAGAGAGTGAAAAGCTGACCAGAAGCAACCTTTGGGGAAGCAGAGGTTGTGACTGTGTTTCATGTGAGAGTGTTGTTTGTTTCAGGATATATTTCCATCTCAACAGATCTTGTCATCCCAGGATGTTTCCCTGTGCTTTGGAACAAGAAAGAATGCCTCTCCTCTGATCCACTAGCAAGCCTGTATGGTACAATGGGAAACAGTTCAGTGAAAGAGCTGACTCTAAATTGTTAGCAAAAGAAAGTTCAATGGCCTTTCACTGCTAGGAATCAGCTTTCCTTGTGGGGGGAGCAGGAAAGTTGATTCTTAGGGATGAAAGACTGAACATGGAAGGAAGCAAAAGAAAAACATATTGAAAAATACCAGATGCACCAAACCCTCAGATTAATTCACGCTTGCTAACCTAATTATAGACTTTCAGTGATGTTTGCCACAAATGTTTGTCTCCATCTAAACGTAAAGCAGAAATTAAACTTTTGAATAGGACAATTCACTTAAAAATGCAAGTGGATTCAATACTGCCTCCTGCAATGTGCCTGTAACATACCACTCACATACAGTGAGAGACGTATTTCCATTTGTTCACCTTTATAGAGAATTAGAAATAATATCCACGAAGTACAGTGAACATCTGAGTTCAAGAAAATAAAAAGCCCCACATGGCCAGGAGGAATCAAGCATTAATCAAAACGGGGCACTCATTCAGGGACACCAACCTGAGTAAGTGAAAAATACGGGCAGAGATTGTTGTCATAATTACACATACAGTCTGGGGAATTGTTGGAGATATCCTGGACCCTTACAATCAACAAGCAAGATTTTCTATAGAATATTTTTGTTTTTACTTAACATTTAAAAACGTCTTGTGAAACCATTTCTTTGTTTCTGAACTAACAAGGCATTATTTGCTAGAGGATTTCTAGTTGGGCATGACATTCATCAATGGACTTTTTTTTCTCTGCAAATTCTTATTACAGTGGGAGTACTAACACGTAAAATATCAGCATTGCTTACTCTGCCTTTCCTGCCTTGATGATTGCCAAGTACCAACAAAGCACAATTTATGAAATCCTTTTCTCAAAGAAACTATATCCTCCCTTCAGAGAATAATTCAGACTTTCTGTATGAAAGCATTAATGCTAACTGAGTTCTAAATAAAGGTATTTATAAAGCCATTTTTGTTGTCTATAATTCAACTATCTCATCTTAAACCAATTGCTTCACAAAACACACAACAAATGTTTATGCTTTAAGCATAAATCCATGAAGAAGAAGGCAAGAACAAAATCTGAATTTGATTTATAATTTTTTCTTCTTAAATCTGGTTCACAGGCATTTTTTTCTGTCATTTACCTTCTGACTACTAGTGTCTCACTATGATAATAAACTACAAAGAGAGATGTGAGACTGGTGCTAAGCACTTTAGAGGTGTGACTATAAAAAAAAATTAAATATTTAAAATATTTACCTTGATATTTGTCATAAATATTATAAACAATTGTACCCTACCACCATTTTTCCACCACTTATTGATAATTTAACTCCCTTTAATATTTCAGTCTTTGAAATTGACATATAAATATCTGTAGTTAAAAAATTGTGTCCCAGACCCTAACAAGAGAACAATTGAGTTTTAAACCTCTGTTGACTGGAGAAACAGTGCCAGCAGAACGTCAGTTCTGGACATGAGGAGAGCAGGCTTCAGGCTGCTCATGGAATTAGTGAGTAAGGACCTGTGAAAAATGTTTTTGCAGGTCCTGAGGTCCATGAGTTGTGATTCCTTCTTAAAAATAAGCTCCTAAGGGTACAGGAACAGAAATTCTCAGGTCTTGCAAGTCAAGCAGGCAAGGCAGAAGGCCTGCTTGGCTGAACAAGATACTTCTCTTGAAAGTAACCCAAAAAAGGAAGGTATATGCCCAGTGGAAGCAAAGTCAGGTGACATGGGAAGAATCCAGAGATACTGCTTGCCACTATAGGAAGAAAATTTTTGTGGCCAAAGCTCAGCAGGAATTGATGCTGGACAGAAATGTGGGGGACCATAAAAAGAGGGTTTTTTCAAATGTGTTATTGGCAATAGGCAGTGTAAAAACCACATCTGCTCATTACGGCACGAGGATGGTCACCTCACAACCGGGGGCAGGGACAATACAGAGTTGTTTAACACATTCTTGTCTCTGTCTTCAGCAGGGATGATGGACCACAGGGGTCCCAGTGCCCTGGGCTGGAGGACCATGACTGTGAGAATGACCAGTTCCTAACTGAAATTGTGCAGGATCTGCTGCTTCTCAGGGCAGTGGTCACAGCCCCAGCCTGACAGAGCTCAGAGTGTTTGGGCAATGCTCTTGGGGGTGGTGCAGTGCAGGGCCTGGAACTGGACCCAGTGATCTGTGTGGGTCACTCTCAACTCAGCACATACAGTGATTCTGTGAACTATTTTGCTTTCTTTGGGCAGTTGTGGGGGTTTTGCATCTTTAAAAGAAACAGTTTTAAAGAACTTTGATTATGAGGCTGAGAATTATGGTATCATTTAAAGAAATAGCACAGAGATGTCCATTTCCTGAAGTATCTTGACAAATACCCATGTCCTTTTGTTTACACAGGAATTAAAAAAGAAAGTTAAAGAATAACTTGGGGTTTTTTGTATTAGCTGCTGTAAAAACTAGTTGCTGTAACTTACTTCTAACTTACATACTCTTTGGTTATAATGGTCTATTTTGATTGAAGACAAGGATACAAACAAAAATTGACCTCCCATAGGACTCATTTTTCCACCTGGATATCTTCTCCAAGAGAAAGGAGACTATCAATACTTTAAAAAGCCTTCTGTAAATTCATAGATCAAAAAGGTTAGCTTTTTATTTCCTTTCTAAGAAAGGTAAACAAACTAGCATAAAATATCTGATGATATTTTACGCAGAATACTTGGACAATTTCAACAGTCTTATATCGAGAATAGAGAAAAAATATGTAGTCATAGTTAGAATGTAACAAAGCAGTGGAAACTAGAATACATACCTTGAAATGTTCTGTATAAGTGTCATTGCCTTGGAGACAAATCAGAATTATATGTAAAATGTAAAGCAAAAAAACATCTTAAAAATTAGCAGTCAATAAATCTGAATGGCTTTAAATTCAAGTGAAACTGGGAACTTAGTCTGACTCTGGACACACAACATATGCAAAATTGCCATTCATCCATGCATACAATCCACCCTAGATTTTTTCACAGGAGCAAGGCCAGGATCTTAAAAGCTGTTTTTCAAAATAAAAAATGCAGAACCTTAACTCTACCTGTTCATGAGGAACCCACATGGCACTTGAATGTTATGTCTACAAAGGTTTCCAAGCTCAGAGATAAAGGGCTCTTGCAGCCTCCTTTCTTAGAGTGAATCTATTTTATACATTTTTTTACTGCTTCTAAATTTGCACTTCTAAGAGGAGGGATTGGAAAAACTACTTTAGAATAGTCAAAAACCCAAAAATATCTGAAATTACCTGAGAGATGGGAAATCATGATAGAAACATTTAAATGAATACTGTATAGCAGGGACTAGTATTGCCTTTACCATGTTGCAAGCAAGTGCCCCAAAACCTAGATCATACTCAGAAGAAAACATTTATTCTCTGGTACTTCTATGTGAAATCCAAATCTGTACTTAATCCTGTCCAATGATAAAAAAAATCAGTCCATGGAACAGATGTCACTGAACCGAATTCGTATTTTACAGATGAAGAGAAATTAAACTATTCTTGAAAAAAATGAGTAGGACCCCCATTATAAGCCCCCCTCTGCCCCAGATAATCTCCTGGTGCACACCATTTTTAAAGTATTTAGACTGTTCCTTTCATAGCTCTGATCCAGTAGGGCTTTTGGTTTTCTGGCCTTAGCACTAAAAGGTATGTGTTTATGACTTACCGTACTAAAAACTTCTGAATTATCATGAAAGTACTTTATCGCATTACATGGAAGCCCAACACACTTTAAACACTAATCTTAAATATCTCATACAATTTTAAATAAACTCTTTTTTCATTTTACCATCCAGTAAAATCCTTCCTTTTGCTGCTCCTAACACAAATACAAGGTTTTTTGACCAAGATTTCTCAGGTAAGTTCAATAATTTGTGAAGGGAGCCACACACACTGCCAAGGGTGCTTGCACAACAGAAAGACTGAAAAGAGTTCAAGTAGTCTTATGAAAATTGGTGCAGCAGTTGGGATGCACACATCGACCATGAAATCATAGAATAATTAGTCTTGGAAAAGACCTATAAGACTGAGTCCAACTCTATGCCTAACACTGCCAAGTCCCCCAGTAAACCATTTTCAGACCTCATATGGGAAGAAGAGATGACTGCACACTTTTTTCTGCTTCTCACCCCGTAAGAAAACCAGAAGGGCATCACTTGTCAGGTCCCTCAACTTGCACAGATAGAGTGCAAGGTATGTGGTGGATCATATCTGTACAAAAGTTTAAATCCAGCTAAAAGAATTTAAAAGCATACCAGAAAATACTTTCCTTTTAATGTTCTTTTCTGGTTTTAGTGGGAACTGCCTTTTTAGTGTTTTTTTTTTCCCTTTCACTTTTGTACTGGTGACTTATTCATTATTCTTTATTAAGTCACTGTTAGTTGAACATTCAAGAGATTTTAGACATTAATGATTCTGTAATAAAGTATTTAAAGCAAACACTGAATATCTGGCCACTTTGGGACCCTTGATTTGTGTATCTAAAAAGGAAACAGGCTCACATGATGCCTTACAAATCTAGCCAAGATTTTTAACTAAATTTTAACAAGCAAAGGACAATCATCTACCAAAAATAATGTCTTTGGCCTGTTTCCAGTGTCTTCCTTATTGATTTGTATTGAATATATGGTAACAAAAATTATTGAAACTCAGCACATATGAAAATTGACCCAGAATATCACATGCATTTATTCCCCATGCAACTGTTCTAATACCAGGACAAATATCACAGAAAATAATCAAAGGAAAACAGTTTTCAGCCTCATCAATTTGATGATTTATTGCCCATTATAATGTTGATGCACAGATTTCAAGTTGTCTGTCATATTGGTTATATATTGCCATTTCAATACCAATCTTCAGAAGTTGTTTTGTATATAAATATATATATTAAAACCATGTACA
>VXBU01014186.1:442998-515957 GCA_013400315.1 Bombycilla garrulus | reverse complement strand
ATATATATATATATATACAATAATATATACATAGACACATTCAGGTTGTGCTTTCCTTATGCAAAACTTTCATCAGCATTATTGCCTTGATGTTGGCATCTGTCTGTTTTTAAGGGACTACTTCACAAGGCCCCATCTTTGCAGCTGCGCCATGTGCAAAGGATTCCTCCACCCAAAGAAAAACCTTCCGAAGAATGTAGATGTTTTAAGTCTCAAGTCTGGTCATGTTCTTCAAACAGTGATGTCATGACAGTAAAAAGAACTGGAAATGATGTGACCAGCAGGATGACATGTGGAACACCCTGAGCTGTTAGCATCCCCACACCACTGTGTATGGCCAGAGACTGCACAAGATACAGTGGGAATGACTGCAACTGCCAGACCTCCTCTAGATCTTATAAGTGACCTTAACACAAATCTTGATAGGAGAATAGTTTCTCAACTAAGTTTTCGTAAGCTATCTGCACTTTCCTGAAAAAAACTTAAGCTTCAGATTTTGACAAATCACCATTTTCCCAGAAAAATCTAGTTTATTAAAAGAATAATCTTCCTTGCTGTAAGTGGGACAGTTCTGTAAGATGCTATTCACTGAGAACAGTCTAGAATATGATTACTTTATATCAGGATCCCCTGCCGGTGTGAAGCACCTTTAGAAGTACTGTATGTCTGATCCATCAGAGAACATGCAAGAAAACATTTTGGCTCCAAATTAATAATACTCATATTTAAAAAAAAACCTTCAAGAATGTTTACTCTTTTTAGTGGACTGTATTGGTTATGCTTCAAGGAAATGTAATTCTTTCTTAGTTACTCAGAGTTGACTGGAAATGAAATAGAGAGGGTTTTTTTCTCCTTCCTTTTCCTTTAAATCTCACTCCCATGCTCCCTGAATTCCATGTGTCACTTGTCCCTCTTTCTCACTGTCCTTTCTACCACACACTAGAAACACAAACACATATAAGTATGCACAAGTTACATCTTCACACACTCCTCCTCCTCCTTCCTCTCCTACCTACAAGTTATTAGCTGAACATGTCCTTCAAAAATTGTTACTGTTATAACTCCTCTTAAATGCCGCTCTTATCTTTACAAAACAATATGTGCTCCTGAATAAGAAAGAGAATCCTAATTTCTTTGCCTGTTCTTACCAACATTCACCCTTCCACCCTAAAATTATAGAAACTGAAGTCAATTATTTTCAACAGTTGATGACCACATAACTTGCAGCGTAATTTCAGACTTAATTTGCACAAATTTTTCCATTGATATCTCTAAAAATCAATTTAGTTCATAATATTAAAACTTCTCTTCTGAACATATTTATTTGCTGCAAGATGATATTTTTGAGGCATCTATTAGCCTGAGGGTCTTGTCCACATGCATTTATGTATAGGATTGGGTCTGGGATACCAGGGCACACTTCGTTCCCATCCAAAGAGGGGCAAAGGTGTTGAGTGACTGTGGTGGAGTGATTTTACTGTTTACACTGCTGACAGTCAGCACACATGATTTATCAGAAAGAAGCTGTCAGTTTTGGTGAATGTACATGGATTTTGAAAAGAGACGGTTTGTGGCCAGGCAAATAGCAAAAATTTTAGCTCAACAATGATTACATAAGCTATCAATAATAAGTTTAGTAATATTCATTATGCAAAAAGATTTATGTATGCTTATGAATGCATCCTAAAGTATGCTTATGAATGCATCCTCAAGTGAACTGCTATTTTTGAACTATATTAAATTATTTAAATTCTGTGACAATCTGATGAAAAATGTATTACGTATATCTGCAACGAGTTAGTGTACTGGGTGACACTAACAAATAAATGCTGTTCCATCAAAATATCCTACAACTGCAATGATAAAAATGTAAGACTGTCAGTAGCTGCAAAACAGAGATAGATATAGTAGTCAGCTTTCACAGGCAGCACTCTTTAAATCAAAGGGAACTGCCTTTGGAATACTCACAGTATGGTGAAGAAAATGAAATGGGGCTCTGCCATAGAAAAGACCACAGATTACGTCTTTCTGCTCCTACAGTATGAGTGGACGTAGATGAGTTTTCACACATATTTGACCAGCATTTCAAACAGTAAGCATTATAAATGTGCTACTGTGATAAACTTGCACTCATCACCAAGGGAGCAAGAATTCTTATTCCATTGATGTAAATATTATTGTTCATTTTACCAGCTCCAAAGTTCTACTTTTCACCATTTTTTCTTTTTTCTTTCCCCTTTTGTTACTAGGCAACAGAAGCAAAACTGTTTCACACCAAGAGAGCACCTTATCATTAATTTGAATGGGAAATATCTGTGAACAGAAATAACAGATTTTGCTCTGATATTTTGACAAGTAACATATAAATATACATGTTAAGAATTAAGAAAATATTGATTATTTTTTTTTTTTACCTCTTACATAGAATCAAAAACTTATAGCTAAGCCTTTTGGTTAGTCTCTAAGTTGGGATCTCCAAATCACCTCTTCCAGGTCACTATCAACATATCAACCAGTTTTAGGGGGAGCAGTCAGGCTAATGATGGAAACTCTTGGAAAATTTCACAGAATCTCAGAATTATAAAATTGTTAAGGTTGGAAGGGGCCACAGTGGGTCATCTGGGTCCAGCCTCCCTGCTCAGGCAGGGTCATCCCAGAGCACATGGCACGGGATTGCATCCAGATTGTTCTCGAATATCTCCAGGGAGGGATAATCCACAGCCTCTCTGGGCAACCTGTTCCTGTGCTCAGTCACCCACACAGTAAAGAAGTTTTTCCTCATATTCAGGTAGAACTTCCTGTGCATCAGTTTCTCCCAATTGTGTGTTAAAATTTCTTGCATTTAAAAAGTAACATAATTAAAGCCAGCTGAATCCAAGAGACACTCATCACCCTCTGGTATGACCTAAATGTATTAAAGGCCAAGGGCAATTTTACTATTCTATAATACAGAAAGTGCCTGCTGGCATTAGTTTGGTGAGTTCAGAGTACTGCTGTTGTAAAAACATCCAATTTGATGACTGGTTTTTATAGGTTAAATCACAACACTTGCAGTAAGGAAAGAATAAGTATAATAAGATATTACAGATGAAAAAATTAAAATACAGGGTGAAGATACAGAGAGAAACAGCATTTTGAGTTTTATCTCAAAATACAGGACCACTTAATTATGGTACTTGAATGAATCTGACAGAGAGCCTAAAAGTTCTCTGTAATAGTGCTGCAGCTCTATAATACAACAGACTAGGGTAGCTATTTTACACTTCAGATATTGATAATGAAGCCATTCACTCAGCTTTTCCTCATCCTAAAATATGCTTAAGAAATAACTAAGCCTGTAGCAAGAATCAACAAGAACTATAAAGTGCTCTACAAATTATAACCATAAGGTTGGCTTTACTAATCATTGGTCAGCTTATTCTTTTGAGGAGGGGTGTCCCAGACAGCCCATTATTCCACTGTGCAGAGGCAAATGACAGTGAACTTTTTCCTGCCCACACAAAGAAATCTAGTTCATACCGTTGATTTGGATCAAAAATCAAAGCTGAAATAAATCAATGCACACTGGTAGGACTGCATAAGAGAGACAAGGCAGGCCATCTTCCCACTCCAAAACTGAGCTGTAGGAGCAGTTTTAGAAGAGATCATCCACGTCATTGTAAGCCAGCTCTTTTCTCTTTGGCATCTTCTCAACACCTCTCCTCTGCAGGAAAAATGTAACTTCTTAGGACATCTAGTAGATTTAGCAAGGTCCAGGGCATGGCATGGGTTAGTTGTAAGCTAGTTGTATGTTAGTTGATGCAACCTTCTCCTCCTACCATCTATCTAGTTCTTTACTTTCTAAATGTTCCAGAAGATTTTAACTTTGCCTTTGTCCTGAACCCAAAGCTCCAATCTTCCTATAGCTCACGATACCTTCATAAATATTTTATTGTGCATAAATCCACTATTGACCTTTTGACTCACAAAAGTGTACAATAGATGAATACACATGTATTGGTGATTATGACAGTCAATGAACTGGTATTTGAAGTAAATCATACAGAGAAATCTAGCAATACCTTCTTCTTTCAATTAAATTGCCCAAATCAAGGAGTTGAATTAACATCTCCATTCATTTCTTGTTTAATTTCACACCCTCATTTTACATTTAACTCATAACCAAGATTTTTTTAACAATATATAGTATTTTTCCATTATTTTCTTTCACTAAAAAGCAGAAAGGTATATTTTGCAAAATGAGAATTGATACAGTACCAAGAAGCGAGGTTATATTTTCTATTTTTTACTTTTCAGAATGTCCCATATGTGTGGCTTGTCTCACAGAATATGGATAACAGTCTTTTATAAATAATCTCAAAAAATAGCCCAGCAGTTTCTAAACCTCCCACTCCTAGGAATTTTGGAGAGGTTTATATAATAATATTAATTGGGACAAATGCAAGTGTGCTGGAAGCATTTGTGCAAAGATGCCTTTGATCTGTAAGAAAGACAGACCTCGTTAAAGTACATAAACTTTCAACCATTTTCCATCTAGGTCTCATGGAAGAATTCATCAATGCCTGTTTGAGCTGTTACATTATTAAAATCTGGAAGACGCTACATCTATTATCTGTTGTGCTTCTTGGAGATATCTGAAAAAGAAACTTAAGGAGAAGTTGAAAACTGAAGGGCTGTGACCCCAGTTTATGAAACTAGATGAGTGACTTTTGGAAAGCTCAGAGAAAACCAGAGAGACACCATATGGCACGGATTTTCAGAGGAAACGGAGATCCTCAGGTCACAAACTGACTGCAAGATTTTGATTCCCAAACAACAGAATACACTGTTTCTTGTTCTTTGTTCTTACTATACTCTTACTTTACTCTTACTTCTTATTGAAATACACTTTGTTCAAATTCTTTTGTTATCACAGAGAAATACAAGCAATAAAAAAATGACTCTGCCATCTTCTTGCCCTAATAATCAAGCACATCAATGAGGACCAAATAATGGCAAAGCACACAAGCCCAAGCGTGGGTGGCTGTGCTGATTACAAAGGACTAGAAGCAGTCTAACCCTTGATGGGCCACAGGTGTAACCAATAAGGATGAGTCCTACAAAGGAGGAGGATGGCTGATGTGAGTCAGTTGGGAGTTGCCTGCTGAGCTGTGAAGATATGACGTAGTCAGTTTGAGTCTGCTGCCTGTCCTAGGAGGTGACAGGGATAGGTGGCTTGGTGAGGAACAGAAAAGGCAAGATGTTGAACAAGGAAGAGACAGGGATAGGTGGCCATGTGAGGAAACAGCAAGGAGTTAGCTGCTCATGCAGAAAGAAATCAGAAGGCTACGTGATGGCTGCTTGGGTATAGTCCTCTGAAGGCTGTGTGGTGCTGCCCAAGGAAAAGGCTGAGTGATGCTGCCTGTAGAAGAAACCAGGAGGCTGCAAGAGAAGCTGTCTGAATTTAATTCTCCAAGTGTATCGTGTCTGTCTTGACTATGACATATGTTGTGGCAAGTGCAACTTATGGTTGTGGGCAACCAAAACATATGGAGCCAACCCCCGCTTTGGTAGGGCTCGTCCTTCTTGGTTACACCTGTGGCCTATCAAGGATTCGACTGCTCCTACTCCTCTGTAATCAGCACGGCCACCCACACCCAAGAACAGTAAATGAGCAATTGTACCTACTTGTTCTTTGAAGACTAAAAGAACATGAAGGATGTAATCTAAGTCAGAAACTGTATTCCTTAGGTTTGTCAACCAGGGATTTGGAGTGTTGTTACTCAAATGGCTTGGAAAACACATGGGAAAGAAATATGCAAAAAGATTATCTGAGAGGTAAAAGCCAATTGAGTTTATTGTCTTTCTTTAGAATTAGAGGAGAAAAAAAAAAGACAAAGAGAAGACATGTGAAATTAGATTAGTAACCAGTAAGTGTCACTGGCCTTGCCTTATCAGTTTCCAACAATCCTGGGTCGGTTGTCATGGAATTTCTCTCTGCTGTTGACATTGATGGGAACCCATGAGACAACCTATTATGTAAACAGTGATCTAACCAGAGATCTCTGTATGGAATAGCAATAGGATCAAAAGGAAGGTAAGATAAATCTACTGTGTTTTTAAAAAATTTCCACTGGGCTTTACAACATGAATTTCCACAGTGAAGTTCAGGTTCCATGAAGATTTGCTAAAACATAGGATTTTAATTTCTCTCTACCTCTCCATGACCTTTCCCTACAGTTGGCTATAGAGGATTAACTTAATGAAATATCTCCTAATAGTGTAATGCAGTATTAAGAAATGTGTAAGTAATGGAGATAGAATGTGGATATTTTGGAGGCCAAAACTCAAATTGATTGTCATATATTGATTAAGAAATCCTGAGGAAAGTGGATGCACTTGTTTTGGTGAAACCACAAAAGTGAAGTATTATGGGTTGAATGCTTAATGTAAGCAATGTAAGGTAAAGTTTTAAAAAATATCTTTCTTATCCCATTTAGATCTATAGTAGCAGGGTGGAGTTAGTAGGTTGGAACAGTTCTTTCAGTGGTGATAGACCAATGATTTCAGAGCATCAGAAGCATCACCCATAATAAAATTAAGGTTTTTCATCTGGGAAACAAAAAACAATACTTTTTCAGCAGCACTTGCATTTTTTTTCTTCTTGCTATGTCTCTTTCCTCTTACTATCTTGATTTGGTTTGCAGTGTTAATACATCATGTGCAGAAGTAGCTGTATTGGCAGAGGAGTTCATCCAAGAAAACTAGAAGTGTTAAGTAATTCTGTATTTTCCCATGGCAAATAATTTGAAAGCTGTCTTCTATTGTAACTTATATAGGCAGAATTTCCAGGACCTTAAAAATTTGATTAAGAGGGTTATACATTAGAATTTAATTCCTTCCAACACTCAGGGATTTGGTTGTTTTTACAGAAATAAAAAAATTGTACCCATTTTTCTTAGAGGGCTAATAATAAAATAGATATTCAGATCTAGCTGGACTGTTCAAACCCAGACCTTTTCTGTCTAGGAAAGAAAGAACAGGTATCTTATGACTGCTCTGTGCCTTATGTTGAATACCTGTCATTGTCCTTGTACCTTGCCCCTTTAATTGTGTAGAAAAGATATGAAGACCTGAATTGCAAAAGTTAGTCCTAAATGTGATTTATGTGGGTCAGGGTTAAAATAAATTGTGTGTAAAATTTCACATTGACTTATATTATTTTGAGCATTAAAGACTCAAAGGGATTAGCCTAAACTCTAGACATCAGTTTCAGAGACTTTAGAGTTTTAGAGTTATCAAGTATTGCTTTGCTTCTGAAGAGGTGCCAAGCCTTTACTCACACCCTCCAAGGCAGGTGTGCAGAGTTCTATTCTCTAAACATCAGAAAAATTGATTTTTTTTTGTCTCTAGGGCTACACATCTTTCATAATTAAAAATAAAATGAATTTTGCTCATTTTAACATTTCATAGAAGAGTAACTTGCTCTCTGCAATTGATAACGGACCTTGCTTCATGTACATGAATTAGGAAGCAAGTTAGAAGTTCCTGTGTTTAAGCCTTTATTGCCAGTGACCAGTAGGCAAAAGTTTGGTATCTAACATGTCTAATTACAGATAATAAAAATACATTCTATCTGTCACACCAGGTTTTTTACCAACACAAGGGCCACCCTGATTTAACAAACAAGTTTAAAGTTCTTTCTGATTTTGTTTTTACGACCAAACATAGCTATATTATCCCATTCATATTCTTCTACTCATAGTTAGTATACAGGGTGCTAATTATTCAGGCACATGCATTTCAGGCTGTCACATGTGTTCCCCTTCTGGAAATCTATATTTAGTCATCAGGCCATAATTTTCATCACTGTCATATTTGAAAGAACACAGGATGTAAATTTATCATAATCTCATGAATGTAACTAATTCCTCACATATAGTACAGAAAAAAAATCTGTTTAAGCTTTTCCTGTCTGATGAGAATTTATACACTTCACTGCTCAAAATTCTTTAGACAAGGCTTTTTACTTATCATAACTTCAATAAATAAAACAAAACAGCAAACAGATGGGCAAGTGATGGGATGCCAGTAATCTGAAAGTATTGCTTTTCTTTTGAAAAACCTATCAGACTAAATTTTAAGTATTTGGAGGGAAAGATGCTCTATCATAGTACGACTCCAGAAGCCTTTTGATTCCAATACTAATTCTGGACAAAGTAGGAGGAGGGGGTGGGGAGGAGGAAGGGAAGGGACAAGTCCTAATAATTTCTTTAAAGAGGAAGAACAGAACGATAAACATAGTGTTTTAAGGCAGATGAAATGTTGACAGATGTCTTGCTTATCTACTAATAGTGGTAACTTTATAATCAGTACTTAATATTTTATTTTTTTAATTTGCTACATGGACTTCATGTCTGTATTTACTGTAAGAAACCAGTTGAGTTATCTGAAATATCTGCAGTTTCTTAGCCTCAAAGTGCTCTCTCATGTGTCCCAAATCTGCCAGCAAAACTCTTCCACTGTTGTTGTCTTCTAACATAGTTGACACTAATGGTCCAGTAATCTTTTTTTCCAGACAACCTGGTATAAATAAATTAGCAAGCAGTGGGTTCACTTGGAGCTGCAAAGGGACAGCAGCAGAATCCAGGTCTGTCAAGCTGCCAAGGGAGACTTAAGCAGCTCCTGTGCAGTGCTACAGTGTGACCCCTGCCTGCTCTGTGACCAGGCATGCTGGAACCAGCTGGTCAGTCCAGCAGTGAGCTACTCCTCATACTCAGGAGGGGAAAGTGTCATTCCACTGGGGCCCAGCTGTCATTGGATCCTGACTGGAATGTAGAGATATGGGCTTACCTGCTCATCTGACCTGTCACCTCCTCTCTGCCATCTGCACATTCATCCTGACAGCTTGCAAGAGGAGTTTCAGAGATCTGCAAATATAATTATGTAGGAGTAGCATAGTCAAGTGACTGGGTTTGGAAATCCTGTCTCTGTGCAGCTCAAATTCTTCATGCTATAAAATCAGCACTTAATTATTATTACATGAGGCTTTCTAATATGCCCTTGCAGGACAATCAGCCTGGCTAATTCTGCCAAGTATGATTCTGGAATTTTAGGATAAAATCGGTGTTAGGCAAAGTGACCCCTACTTTGAGCAACTCCCAGCAGACAGTTTTTTTAGGTCAGGAACAACACCTACATCAGTTCTTACATTTTTCAGCTCCAAAGAACTATAGATTATTGGTTCTACATGCAGCAATGTAAAAAGCAGTCTCTAAAGGAATGTAGTGAAGATTTAACAATCTCTGAACATTGTGGTAAGTGTTTTGAAGTTTCCTTTGCCCTGATATGTTAGTACATGGCCACTAGTTACTGGATGATATGGAACTTGTTTGATGCTTCTGAGTGCTAGTAAAAATAGCAGCCTTTTGGTTCAGAAGATCAGGTGTTTGCACTGGTGAGTCAGGGAGTGACACATGCCAGTCAGCTGAAGGACTGGAGGTGGGAGCCTAATTGAGTTGTGCCTAGCTGTGTGGATAGCATCAACAATCAAATGCCTAAAAATGTATAGCCCTGACAGGGTATGAGGGAGAAAAATGGTGGCTGGGATGACTTAGAGAGGACAAGTACACCAGCCAAAATCAGTCAAAGAAAGGGAGGGATGGAAGTTCTTCTCTCCTTCTGTCACTAAAAATCAAATTGTAGCTGGGATTCTAGCTGCTGTCTTGAGTTTAGTGTATAAACTGTCTAATTAGACTGGACAGGGAGGAAAGGAAGGGAGACTGGGTCAGAAAGGCAGAAGGATAATAGTTTCCTAGGAGAGTTGGCCAGTACTTACTAATATTTATGCTTTAAGAGAAATGGGAGCATTTTAGGTAAGGAAAAGTTTCTCTGCAGTATTTGATAGTCTGCAGAAATACACAGGAAGATAACACAGCTAAAGCTCTTGGCTCTTTAGTATAGATGTTTTCTCGCTTCCTGTTTGAGTCTGGTGAGGAAAATGTTAAGGTTATAATCTTTAGTTAGGCTGCATTTGGAATCAGGACTAGGACGATGTTACTCTAATTCTGGCAGGCAAAAAATCTGATCAGCACAGATCAGGAGAAGCAATTACCTTAGTGAGGAGCAGCACCTATTTGGATGGAGGAATTAAACACAGCAAATGTAATCTAAAACTACTTCAAATTCATTATAGAGCTCATTGAAAGGGCCTAAACCTTATAGCTAGGTCTGTGCTTTGATTTCTTGAAATATGCCTGTGTACCTTTGCTCTTGTAGTCATCCCAACCTGATCTCAGGTACTACTGTTGCTGGGCATGATTTGGACATGAATCAGGTGCCACATGGATGCAAAACTTGTGGCTACATTCCAAAACTATTATTATCTTCCATGTTATATTATGCGGAAACACATTACACCAATTTCCTAGCTTTACATGAGAAGGATTAAATGATGTGATGAATAAAAAAAACTCACATGTAATCCTTTCTCCTAAAATAAAGTCACGTTCTCTAGACTTTTGAAACTCCTTTTTCCAAGAAAAGAATGTCTGAAAATCCAAAACAGTCCAAAGTTTTGAATTTTACATATCTCTTTTCTTGCTACTAATACTGGGAAAAGGCAATAAATTACGAATGCAATTTTTAACCAGGAGTTGGATTATTTAAATAGAAAAAAGTTCAAAATTACCCAAATTAAAAGTTGAGCTCTATTTAAAAAAATAAATTGTAGGCATTTTAAAAATAAATTGTTGGCATTTTTCTCTACTTGATCAACCTTAAAAGATCTTAAAAAATAAGTTGAAAAGGAAAATAAAGTACATCAAAGATTCCAAATGAAATCAACACTTTGGTGAATATTTATATGAACAACTTGAATATATTCAAATTAATACACAATGGAAAGATGTATATTTTAAGTACATCTTTCTTTTTTTTTTTCAAAACTAAAATTTTGTTCTGTAGGTTTTAGCCATACACTTGAAAATACTCAACTACCCAATTTTGTTACATATTTAGACAGACATGCTGAATTCAGGAGTGCCTTTGTGCACCTTGTTTTGCCAGAGGAATGTTGTATTTAAAACAGGCAAACGGTGTTTCACTGCTTCTTTTCATCTTTTGTGTGGTGGGACTGCCAAATGAATGCAATTCAACAGCCCATTTGCATCAGCCCAGCTTAAATACTCACTGAGGGAGGCAGGAGTTTGGCAAGCTGTGTCAGCAGCTTACCTTGCCATTGTGAAAAAGCAAAGCAACAGCATGCTGGACATAATGAGACAAATGTTGTGCATTCAGGTCCCCAAAGTCTTTTCTTGCTAAAGGAGAAGAAAAGATTGGCCTGCATTAACACTATAGATGTGCTACGTGTTTACATGGCCCAGTCAATTGCATTTTCTTCACTGAGGTGTCAAAGGTGCATTTATGAATACAGTTAAGTCAAGCCTGTGAAACTATTAAAGTCTTATTTCTTGTATATTATCATGGAAAAGAACATGTTAAGAGTATGAGTCATCACTGTCTGTGATTTATACCACGACTGGAGCAAAAGTGTCTTGGTTCATTTTATAGAAATCAGCTATACATTGTTGCAGGTTTCACATGGCATGTGTGAAGAGGCCAGGAAACAGAAGTGACACGGAGGCAGAGATGAATGAGACAAAAAATACACGGTTCTACAGAACAAGGTTCCTCACATCAAAAGGGGAACACTTGAGCAGCACTAAAAAAGAAAACGGTGACTTCTACAAGCTTATGAGTTTGCTGAAATTATAAGCTGTAGCGGTTTGTTTGCAAAGCCTGGAGCAATCCCTAAGAGTTGCTATAGACAGCAAAGCTGGGGCAAGGGAACAGCCAGACGAGTGCCTCACAGAAGCAGCGAAGGGAGTGACATGAGAAGGAGTAGGTTCAGGTCCAGCAGCCTGCTGTTGCTGCTGTCAGCACTGATGAGGAAAGTTAGCAAGGTGCACAGGAACACCTGGCAAGGCCTGGAAGGAGGAACAGGAAGGCGGTGGGCGGAGTGCAGGCATAGTGTTAGGCTACCTGTCTGGTTCAGTGAAATAACCTGACCCCTCCCCTTTCTTATAGAATCAGACTCTTCTTTTGCACTGATACTCTGACACATACATCTCTTTAAAGGAATGTGACAGCAACCTCAATATTTCATTTAGCTGACACAATGGACTCACACATACATAGGTAGTCATATCATTAGCCCTGCCTTCTCCACCACCTGTAAGTGGTCTTATGTCCCTTCCTCTGCTAGAGCTGAAAGAGTAACCCTAAGGCTGATCTAAATTACTGCTCTCCAGAGTTGTCATGGTAACAGGAACTGGCTGAGCAACCCAGGCATTTTATCTTTTCCTTGAACATATTCTGAATGCTACATTCAGAACAGGGATTGCAGCGGTGCCATCCCCACGGGCTTCCTTTCTCTCATAGAGCATCATCAGGTTCCAGCTCAATCAGACTTCTGCTTGCTTTACAGCAGGTGAGTGGCAGGTCTCTGCCAAAAACGTTTGCAGAATCTGCTGAACGACTTTAGTGGTCAGAACTGTCATTCTGCACTTGGTATATTGACAGAAATATTGTTTCAAAATATCACTTCACTGGAACTTGGTAAAAAACTTGTGCAATTTTAAAAATACACCCTCTCATAAAAATTCAACTATTGTCAAAACACACTTTTGTGTTTCCTTTCCAGAAGTATTTAAATTAATCACTCACTAAGAAAGTGTTTTAAAAGATAACTAAAAATAAGTAACCGGTGAGGAAAGGAAACATTCTTGCAATAATAAAAACAAAATAATCAGAATTCAGGAACCTTATTTCTGGAGCCTCCTGTTCCTACCATAGAGGCATCCTTTGCATGAACTTTAATGTATATTAATATTGTGCAAACTGTGTGTTCCTTCATTGGAACTTGTCTCTCTTTAAGACTATTGAGTATTACGAAAATAAAGATGAGCATGGTTTTCCCAGTTAATTAGGTAGTCAGTTATGATATTAGAATGGTAGGAACTTGGCAAAAGAAGAACACAGAGCCAGAAGATTCCTATTAAAGAGAAAAGAGCTGCCTGTGGCTTTGCCTTGGATTCTTCACACTAAAGGTAGAAGGCGTGAGTGTCTTCTGTAAGAACTTTGTGGATGAGGCTCTGCTGATCATAAAAAATTGTGCTGGATTAGCCTTTAGAGTCTGGGTGGATCAGTGGAGAATGGGCTCAATTTTTCCTATTTAACAGATCATTGAAACAGATGGTAGAGAGCTGAATGGCATATGACTGCAGCTAATGGAGCATTGCCTGTGCAGCTCCACTCCAGATTCTGATCATATGATTAAGATATTTGCTGCCTGAAGTGGGTAAGTGGAGAAGAACCATATACAGTGCTACCCAATTTACTGTTTTTAAAGTCAGGGAGCTGGAGTTTATGACAGGCTGCCCAGCTCACTTTTAAAAAGAATACCTCATTTATGAAGAAATATGTTGGGCCACACTCCTAATACTAGGATTAGATTCGCTTATCATATATAGTGTTTGTAATATTAGTCAATTCTTCCCATTCATCTAACATATTTCAGCTCCACATTCAAGGATTTGAGTATGTGAATCCTTCCAAATAAAGAGCAATTATCTAAGAAAATTACCTAACAGGTTATTTTCCTCCTTCATGCCAGTGGTAATATAGCCTTTGGTTCCTGTTTCAGCAATAGTTATGATTCGAAAGGACTTTGTTCTCAATACACGCTCAGCTATCATGGCTGCTGCTCCAGGAAAAGAAAAAAAAAAAAGGAAAAAAATATTATCAGGAAGAAAGGAAAGAATATTAACACACTTTATATTACTGCGGCATTAAGACACATAGTCAAATACTTACTGTGCTGAAAATAAATCCAGAATAACCAGAAAATATTTAGAGTCAAAGCATTGAGTAAATTAATTTAGCTAGGGAGAGCAAAGAGCAATGATACAATGCAGGTTTACAGTTAGGGATATGCATTTTGTCATTCTTATTCCACCGTATTAAATATTTGAAAATATTTTAAAATTGCACATCAAGAATTTTCTGTAGAGAATGGCAATGAATATTCTCCAAGTGCAAAACAAAGAAAATTTCACAGTCCCTGAGGAAAACTGTTGCACAAAAGTGCAAGTAAAGGATTTTATGTGTATAGCCCTTCCAGAGAGAGGAGGAGGAGGAAGAGGAATCACACAAAGATACATCTCACACTCTAATCTCATAAATGCGGTGGCTGGATGGAAAATTGTCATTACTCACACTTGCTTTCCATCAGAAGGCTCCTTCTCATAGCTAAGCACAACAGCCCTCTATTTTTGTGTGCACAAGTAATGGTACTGCCAGACTTCTGCTGTGCAGAATGAACTACCAGAGCAGTTCGCTTTTATTGGTTTGTGGGTTGGGAGGCTGGTTTGATTAGTTGCATAGCAATTTATTAAATGACAAAATTATGTCTTCCAAGTTTTGAGAGGATTTTCATAACAAAATAAAGAATAATTTTCACTTAAAGACAACTTTAAGTGGCTCGATTATAGACTGAAGTAGAAACTCTAATTGCTACATCTATCCAAAAGCTGTCCATTTTCTCTCTAGTCTTCTAATAAAGGAAAAAGATCTATTGACCATCTGATGACTGCCATTTCTCTTGTTTTTTCCAGTCATCTAGGCTTTCTAATATAGCAGTCTACAATGTAAAAATAATCTTCTATAGGATAAAACAGAAAAGATGTCTTGTTACAGTCTACTGGGAACTTACATGAAAATTCTTCAGAGACAAGAACTTCCACAACAGTATACAGCAAAAGCAGGATTATTTTTGGTTTTCTGTTTAGGAAAGGATATACTCTAAGTACTCATACAGGATGCAACAAATACATGCTCAGAGGTATGTAAATGTTTATATACATCTATACACAGAAATATATGAATGTGTATCTATTTTGATATGAGTACATAAATGCATTTGATCCTTGCAAATTTATGGCAGATTATAACATTAAAAAATTAAATTAATCTGTGGTTTCTTCTCTCTAATTCTAGCTAATTTTCATAGTGTAAGTATTTAGCACATAAAGCTCTTCTGATTCCCAATGAGGTTTGGGGGTTTTTTGACATATAAGAAATCTTTATCAGTGCACTCCAGATACACATACCACAGGGAGAGAGGCCTGACACCTCAGGTAAGGTGACGGCTCTCAGAGATATGCATATTTATCTGATAATCCATCATATTCTTTCCAATTTTTTTTTTTTTTATAATGGTCTCTGAATGAATAAAGACATTTTGATGGCAGCCTGTTACTGGAAATTTATTTTCCTACTTGTCTATTTCAATGTTTTCCTTAGATACTAACTCCCATGTCTGTTTCATAATCCAGTTCCTCCTCTGACTTGGATCAAAGGTAATTAGTATGATTATTTGCTGTCCAGTTACGCTGTGCTTGGAATTTAAACAATACAAAAGGTTAAGCAGTAACTGAAATAGCCATTTAAGTCACCTATTTTCCTGCTCCTTTTTAAGAAACACTCAAAGTTGATATAAGAGCATTTTACTCTGACCTTGGTATTCTCTGACACCTGTTTTGACTGTAGTATCTTAAACATGTGGGTTCTTTGTAACTCAAACAAAATCTTGCGTTTCCAAGCTGGGAACATGATCTCTACTGCTGTAGAGACAGTCTGCTGCCCAGGGAATAGTTGTACAAAAGCTGGGGAGACTGGCCTTTTGGATGGTTGCAGTGACCAGGATTATAGAATTTAGAGCATGTTTTGCATATGAGAAACATATGTTCAAATATGAGATCCCAACACAAAACAAGAAGATAGAAAAGGGTCCCCTAATAAAATGTTGTGTCTATGAACTAGAGTTTCTTCTGATTCCCTACTCCCTATTACTGCAGACTCCACACTGGATTTTGAGAAACTTTCCTAAAATATGATAAAAAACCCACCAAAAAATTGTCTGTCACCTCAGCACTGAACACCCAATGCTTCCCAGAATTTTAAAGATCCAATTTATTGGTTCATTGCTTGACCACTTGGCTTATAAGATGTGAAAGGAAGGGAATATGAAAAGTGTTGTTCCCTAAAGTAGCTTTCTATCATTTTCTAAAGGATTGTCTAACCACAGATTACAACAACAAGAGTATCTACATTCCACAGGGAAAAAATATAGCAGGATTTTCAGAGTGATTTCTCAAACCTCTTTTCTAATAACACCACCTGATTTCTCCAACTCTGTTGACTCTACCACATGGAATATGCAATTTCCTGAAAATTTACTGGTAGTTTTGCAGGCTGGAAGAGTATCAAAGCAATGGAACTGATGAGCTGCTTCAAGCAGGATTTTCTTCTAAAGATGTATTTATTTGGCTTCATTTCAAGATATACAGGAAACTTCAATGTAGGGATGGGTTTGCTTTCATCTGAAATAAAAAAAAATTATGCTACTCATTGTTATAGCAAAATCCCACTGCAGAATTTGAATTTTTCTTAAAATACTTTTCCTTCTGATTTCAGTTGGAGGACTGGAATCAAAATTTAACCAAAGCTGCAGCTTCCTGTTCTTCCAAACCCACAGAAAAGCTCATGTCACAGCAGTCCTCAGAAAGTTCAGTGCACAAATACAGACAGAGCTCTTTAACAAATAATACCCTTTTACCCCGCTAAGCTGAAAGGAGCTATCAATCACCCAGGAAGCCTGATATACCTGTTCAATGCCCAGGAATATCAAGGGCCAGAGCATCTCTATCCTGCAGCAGCACAACAGCTGCTTTTCTGAAATACTGCTCTCCAACAGTCTTCTCTTACTGAGCCAGATATCCGTAACTGTTCGGGCTGGAGTAACGCAGAGCCAACAAGCACACTGTGAGGCTGGAAAGGAGGACTAAAGACTGTCACCTTGAAAAAGCAGTAAGATTGTATGTGGAATAGCAATCAATAAGGGTGATACAACGACCTCTGAGTTGTTCAGATAATGTCTTGGGAGTTGGCACTGCATGGAAGTAAATTTTAAAATACAAACAATAGAATGAGATTTCTTGATGAGCCTTCTGGGTACACTGGAGGCATGGAATCTAAGTGCATTGGTGCTTTAAGCATCAAAGCTCAAATACTTTAAATGATCAGGAGCCTAAATTAGTTATTTTTATTACCATATTTTAATTCATAATAACTGTAACATTATTTGCATACAGAAAATCAAAAGAAATAGGCCATTGTAAATCTACACCTATACTTTTTAATTGGCAAAATTCTTCTGAACTGTGATCTTAAAAATGCAACTAGAGCTATTTTTTAGATTATGCATTTTCTTATTTACTTATTTCTAGAACAGAATGAAAAAACTCCAGGGTCATTTATTTTAAGCCACAATTTCTGACAGGTTGTGAATTAATTTAGATTTCAAAGTCACCTTGAAAAGTTCATCCAACTAGTTCTGTAGAAAAAGAAATAAGGAATAAAATACTCTGGAAAAATAGCGCATTGAGTAATTTTTTTCTTCAATATGACCAGAAGTTCTCTGGAGTCCTTGCATCCTGTTGTGTGTCTGTACCCTTGCCCTCTCTATCCCCTTCAAAACGTTACAGAATATTGTGGACTACCTGGGTAGTATTCTCCTGTCTAAACATTGATGTCTAGAGAACCTAAGGAGAGTTGGTAAATACGATATAGCAGATGTAGACTTTGACAGCATTAGATGTTATGATTGTGACATAGGGAGGATGCAGTGCAAAACTACAGCACTTTCCTGAACAGATGGGAAAGTGTCCAAAAGTAACTTCCTTACATGAAATCTCAAGGAGTGGGAGATGTGACACAGGGAATAAATGCTGATGAAGAGAAAACAGGCACATGTGTGTATATATATATATATATATAATTAAATCTAAATAAAATTAAATCTTCATGTCACTTGCACTAAAAGCATTAATCACATCTGACTTGATAAATTCAGTAAACATTTACATCCAAAGAATTATAACTCTGTTCAATGTATGAAAATAAATACAAAAAATGAAATAGTTTTGGGTTATTTTTGGAATACAATCTAACAGAATAAGTGTAATATCACTGGGAAAATTTTAAATCAACAGAAAAGAAGAAAAAAAAAATCAGATAAACTGTTCTATTAAAAAAAACAAAACTCACATTTGAAAAGCTTCCATCTAAATATAAATATTAAAAATTTGTCTGTAGTGCTGTACGCATTTAGTGGATGTAGTGCAAAAATAGACACGAGCATGTAAAGTCCCTTAAATCATGTACACTCTCTTATGTTCTGAGAGGCACTATTAAAATATACTTTTGGTGTACTATATCCATATTGGCTACTTTGTATATAAATATATACACTAACTCAGCACATACTTCTTGTATTTTGAAAATTACAGTCAAAGGTATGTATGTGCTGAATAATGCTCAAAAGATATTTATTGAAGGAGTTGGAAGAAAGGATGGAGAGAAATATAGCAGGCAAAAGAGAAAGAAAACGCTACTTTTTGCTGAGGGATTCTTGAAAGCATTCCTTTCTGAATCCACTCCTCTTGAAGTTAATGATAAAACTCTTATGGATTTTGGTGACAAAAAGACAAGATCCCAGACCTTTTGAAATTTTCTTCCTATCAGTATAAGTCTCTCCCTACTGAAGAGTTGCTTCTGTGACTTCATGCTTAACAGAACAAAAGAAAAGTCTATTCTTTTGAGACTATGAGAGCAGAGGCAGAAGGAGTGAAAAAGAATAATAACAGAGCAAGAAATAAAGAGCTAGAATTTCTTTTACTGTGCAGCTGAAGCCAGTGGAACAACACATGCCACATAAGAAGGAAACTTAGGAAATTTGTTAATAATTTCTGTTCTCTTGAAACATATGTGTTGCATTATTTCATAGCCACTGCCCTCATTATATACTGGGTCCAATAATATCGTTATAAAACAAGAAAAAATTATACATAGATAAGCAATCCCTCAGATCCTTTTAGTTCTCAGGTTCTAGGAAGAGTTAATGTATTGTTGTATCTTCTGCTTTTATACAAACAAGGCTGATGTAATTATCCCCTAGGAATGATTTAGGGGGGTTGGGTATCTTACCTGTTTTTATCACTCTGTTACTGCTTTCATCCTAAAATTAAGTTTTGCTTGCTATTTTATGAATATATTGTAATGAAAGTTGTAAATTTAAAATAAGGTCTTCTGAGAACAAGATATCATTTTCATCAACCCTACAACTTCTGTGATGACTTTGAAAGTAAATAGTCTCTTGCATGAACTTTCTAATTAACAGTTAAAACAAAACTGAATGTATGCAATAAACTCAGTGACTTGAATATCTCAACATGTAAGCATCCCTTTTCTAGAACTGGCTTCTCAAGGAATAAATGTCCTGAGAAATCTCACTGTGTTGGTGCTTTCTGTGTCTTCTATACATGTTCTGAAAGTTTCCCTTTTACTCATTTCTTATCTACATCAAAACTAAGTACTGTAAACTAGCATCAGTTTTGCTGGCCCTCCACAGTCCAACAGCATTTTGGAGTCAAACAAAGGAGTTATGTCTAAGCACCAAAGATAGGGAAACATGGTCAGCAAATCAGAAGTCAGACGCAGATAACCGAACCCACTTTCAGGCTGATGAAGGTCCCCTGGCTGCTGCATGAGGCTACAAGTTTAGAGCTCTTCATTGGCCAACTGCTCCCATTAAACTCTGACAAAGCACTCAGTAACCTATCATGATTCATTACGATTTATTCAGTAACCTTTAACAATTAAAGGTTGGAACAATGAGTAATTACCAATTTCTAGGTGATTTTTCAGTACTAGCACTGATCAAAATCTGAGGACTTTTATAAGAAAAATTGCCTTGTTGATACATTTTTATAGCATATTTTTTTAAAAAGTCACTTAATCTTTTAGGCTGATTATAGTCTTATAGTCAAAAGGGAAAAAAAAGACAAACCAATCTCAAACACAATACCAATTATGTTTACCTTGGTTACATCCTGCTCTAAATGTTACAGAAATGTCTTTTAAAATCTGGAAAATTGTATTTTTTGATGTTGCTTTTTAGAGAAGATCATATTTAAATGATCAAGCTGGTTGGTAACAGCCAGCATAGCTCTATAAAGGGGAAATCATGCCTGACAAATTTGGTGGCATTCTATTACGGGGCTACAGCACTGGTGGATCTGGCAGAGCAAGCGACCTTGTCTACTTGGACTTCTGCAAAGCAGTTGACACTATCCCACATGACATCCTTGTCTCCAAATTGGAGATACTTGGATTCTAACCTCTCAACATTCTATGATGCTTGTTTGCAATAAACTGTGTCAGGAGGAAAGGGTTAGAAGCACAAGAATGGTGAGGAGAATGGTTAATTGGCTCACGTGACCTTGCAGCTGGGAATGCCAAGGCTTGGAGAACAACAGTGTGGAAAACCACATATATTATGCCTTCTGCTGTTGATTCTCAGACTGTTTTGAGAAGTAGGATCTCTGTGTGGAAATAACGTATGTTTTTACAGAGACCTTGAGGCACTCTCACAGACCTGCTTGAGCTCCAAGCCTTGGGAGAGAGAATATCAAATCTCAGAGATCATAGAAGAGCACAGGGGAGAGCACAGCATGGGCTACATGGGCCCTAAATAAATGTATGCAAACAGCAGCCTCACCACTTCTAGGATGTGTTCAGCATGATGGTGCCATCATTCCCATTTCTGTGTCTCCACCTGGGTATTGCTTTGGTGTCCTCCAATTAGTGAGGTGATGAAATAAATTTACTCTGCATTTCAGCCGTGGTTTTGTGGTAGTTCTGGGTGTTTGATGCTTGCCTGTGTCAACTCGCACAACTAATATAACCATGTCAAAATTGCATAGAATAACCCAAAAGAGCTAACAATTTTTATTTCCAGAACTATCCTTACCATCATTGACACTATCCCACATGATTTACATTTCTACAATTATAAGTGTTATTAGTAGACATCTGAGGTATGGCAATAATTCCCTGTGCTGAGAAAGTCAATATAATTATTCTCTCTTTTATAACTTATAGCCCAGTACCAACTGACTTTTAATAGTTACTATATAATAACAGTATTTTATATTATAAGTGCTTACCACAAAATAATGTATATTAACCACAAAGATTGTCAGAAATACAGCTGCATGAGATTTTGTTTTGTAACAGAGATTGCTAATGCTAACAAGAATATGCAGCTGTTGAAAACAACAGCCTTCTCGCGACAAAAATTACTTCATTATTACTACATTCAGTAAGGCTGGCAGGGATCTTTCAAAAGGGCTTTCATTTAATTAACAGCTGGAAAAAAAATTAAACTTGAACACTTTGATGAAATGTTGTTTCCCAACATTACCTTCCCTCATTCTGATACTTTGCATAAAAGGTATTATTCTAGTTAGGCAGAGCATCATTGTCAGGGTTCCTAGTGTCACATAAAAGGGATATGCTAAAATGGTTGGGAAATTCCATTGAAGCTAACCATTGTTTTGGAAATCACATTTATAGAGTCATTACTTTATTTCTGGAATCACAATTCTCAAATGAATAGGAATGCTCAAAGTATATGGAGTGAATAATCTAGATACCTATTTATTCTCATCGAGTAAACGAATCCTTATGAAGAAAGACTGAAAGAGAATACAGGCTAGAATCTCAGCTTTTATTGCTACCTCATGGATGAGTTCAAAATGAATATGCAACACATTCAGCATATCTTACAGTGATTTAAATGTTTTTGATAGTATTATTCCCATTTCAGCAAAGAGAGCAATTAAATCCCACAAGAGACTGATGACAACTTTTCTCTTTTCTTTCTTTCTTTCTCTTTCTTTCTTTCTCTTTCTTTCTCTTTCTTTCTTTCTTTCTTTCTTTCTTTCTTTCTTTCTTTCTTTCTTTCTTTCTTTCTTTCTTTCTTTCTTTTTCTTCCTTTCTTTCTTCCTTTCTTTCTTTCTTTCTTTTTTTCTTTCTTTCTGCCTGCCTGCCTGCCTGCCTGTCTGCCTGCCTCTCTCATTAATAATCTATGGAATATAATAAACATTCAGGAAACTTCTCTTGTAGGTGATCTCAGCTCATGTGGGACACCAAGGGACCAGTGGAGTTTTAACCAAGTAAGAAAAGATGACTGGGATTCCTGGCAAATGCTGTGATTCTCTTTGGACAGAAGAGAGAGAGACCAACCTCACTTTAGAAAAACAGGGCAGTGATGCTTTCTGATTTTTTTTCAGCATACAGACCTGTTAATTTGTGACTACTGACTGATCATTAAAACTCCCATGGTGTTGACTCTTTGCTCTAGATATTCTGCACCACCTGACTTGCAGATCGAAGCAGCTAAGGGAAAGCTATCCTAGAGCATGTTCAGACCTCTGTCTATGAAGGAGTCTGATGTTTACGGGGAGATGACTGCCGTGCAGATAAAAGGAGATTCTATGTAGTTAAATTCTAGTTAAATTTTCTGTTCTACACCTCCAGAGACAAAAAAAAAAAAAAAAAAAAAAGGTATTATTGCATTAAGGTTTTGTTTTCTGCATGTCTCTCTTTTCTTTTTTTCCTTGTAAAGCAACTGTTGGAGAAAATTCATCCAAGACTTTACTCCTTTAAAGGCAGATCTTAAATATGAAAGCTGAGTATACACTAACTTTGACAGAAGAAAAAATACAGATCAGTGAGCAATCAATAGAAAAGTCTGGCCTTCTGCATTTGAATCCTGTAAGGCAGTGTTCCCAGAGAGAGCTCCCAGGTTTGTTAAAACATCTCCCTCCCTCTGTTCCTTCTTCCTTTGAAGTAAATTTCTTTCTCCTGCCATTACTGCTGTCACTGCTGAATTATATATGCCCTCATGTTCTAAAAACTCTGCATCAGGCACAGTAGTCAAGCAACATTTTCTTCTGTAGCTTATAGCTGTATGAAACTCATGTTTTCCTGAGTTTTCAGGTAATTCTCCCTCCTTGAATGCTTCACATATTAATTATGTATCCTCTAAAAAGAAGGAATATCCTCCACTCAGTGTGTTTGAATAAAGTAGACTTGTTCCAATTCCACAGTATTAGCCTCCAGCATGTCTTCCAGAACAGAAAAATTGTCCATGGTTCAGAATCAAATTTAGGAAAATCAAACCAATTAATCAAGGTACAATTATATAGGACTGTCTCCTGAAATGCTTAAATCTGCTGGAATATCCAGATTCTCTTTGGAAAATATAAGTATCTTCATTAGCTGAGGTCTCAATTATAAAAAACACTGAAAAAAAAAAAAAGTGTGCTGAACTGGAAAGGAGGAGTCATCTCACTTTTGCCTAAATATGATCTCAAGGTAACCAGCTAAAGTCTACGGTAAACAGTGTAACTTTGACTAAAAAAAGCAGAGCTGCAATCTCAGAAATAGAAAAGTTCTGTTTTAGTTTGTTTCTTTTTCTATTTTGGTCTGTTCTTTCTGTAGTAGTTCACAACATAACACAATCAAATAAATATGATGTGTGTTTGTCTATAATAATGTAACAAAAGAGTCAAAAACAAGACAAAGGAAATTATCCCTGTCTTCTGCAGGAGGGTACTGGACTTGTGCTGAAACCAACCAGAATATTTTTTACCAATTCTATTCTAGATTGCTGCAGCTTTCCACTTCAAAGTTAAGCAACTAAATCTAAAGGCACTTCACAATATAGGAGGAATCTGAAGTCTTTTAGAGGTGGTTTACTGGAAATTGAGCAATTCAAGGAGAAGTTTTTTGAACATAGAAGATTAAATAAGAAATGTCAATATCCATCTATAGATCTGCTACTAAGGAGCCGAAAAGCTATTTTATTGCAAAAAAAATCTAGCAATACACCTTTTTATCAGATCCAAATTCCACCAAAAGTTTTTACATTGTTCCAAGTAGGCTCCATATCAAGGCCAAAATTAAGGCAAAGGGTGCAATCAGGACAGACATAAATGCAAAGGGCTTATTTTGGGGAAACTTGGCTTGGGTGGACAGACAGTATTAGTGCCCACCAATACTGGAAGAATGGATGCAACCTTTTCCAAAATACAGCCCTAGTTTGGCTGAATAAAATGGTCTTTTCCTGCTAGCTTCCCAGACAAATAGGCACCTTTCTTTACTTGCAGACTGTCAGTCATGCTGCAATGAGCACAGACATCATGAGTCACTCTTCTTTGAGCTCTAATCTCTGCTGCTAGTGACAAATAAGCCTCAAAAATCAATCCAGTTCTGACTTCTCATATCTTTGGGGCTTTTATTTTTTTTAATATTAAGTAAATACATTGCATGTTTTAGGTACAAGATTAGAGGATATAAAATTGTGAGTATAATTAAAGGAAATGTGAAACAGCCTGGAATGCACCTGTAATGGTGTTACCATCTTGTATTAAAAATATAAGCTCACTCCCAGACCTTTAGAGCCTTCTTTAGGTTACTCTCCTAGGCTTATGGCAGCCTAGTTCTCACCTTTTGTGGGCTACTACAAATTGTAAAGCAACACAGTGCACATCTCTTCTACACGCCAGAAGAAAATACATACATTATAAATGTCTTGAACTATAGTAAAAGGATCTATAAGTAGTGACTTCATGTACGATGTCTTCTCCAAAGGGTTGCTATCTTCCCACATTCATTCTATTCTCGTCCAGGATGTATGAAACAGAAATATTAGCTCTCTTGTATATCACCTATATACCTCTTGAGTTTGGGACTTTCTTTGCCACTAGGTTTTGTGGTGACAACTATTCCATTAGTTTCTTTAATTTGAAGCCTTCCTCCAAAAGAGTAAAAGGAGGTCTGCCAAAACAGAATTACCTTCCAAAGTGTCAGATTCAAACATTTGAGAGAAATTAATATTCCACATTCTAACCAATATCTTTGCTTAAAATGAGAATAAATATTTTTTCTGTAACTGCCTCTGTCATGGTATTCCACCATACTCTGAAGAAATGTATCCATTTTGATTTTGGTTGTAGTTTCAACAAAGTCTCACAGATCTCCATCAACTGAAATACTTTCCTGAAAATTTTCACTGAAAATATTGTCACATTGGACACTGTAACAGAAAACCAGTTGTCCTAGTTAACCTGCAGATTTGCTACTCTTTTAACTACTTTACTTGAAGATAGAACTTTGCTTGAGAATGAAAATAATTACATGACCAAAAGTGACATAATTCCTGCTTTGCAAACATCTATATCAGAAAAAAATGCATTCCTGTAAAAGAATTGCTCCTTTTAAGAGTTCAGTGCACACTTGGCTGATGGCACACTTTTACCACCATGGTCACAATGGTACAAGTGGCATATCTAAAGATGACCTTAGAAATGCAATGTACTGTTTTTTTATTCTCCTCCTAGCCTTGATGTTTAATTGCTTATCCATCTTACATATGGTCTTTTACATGGTCAGTAAGAAAGATAAGCTAGTTCTAAAATCAGATTTAATTGATGGAAAAGCATCAGTTTCAATCCAAAAGTACCATTTATAAGTTCAGTAGCAAAAGCTGCTTTTAATTTCCCTCAGGATTTGAGCAGCCTTCAATTGCAGTATCACTTCTTCAAATGAGCAAAGGAAATTAAGAAAAGATAGTGAAATCTAGTACTTACATTGAATTTAAGGGTGGGTTTTATTTTTATGAGAGGTAATTACAGCATTCATGAAGTAGGAGAGATGCTTGAGAGGAGTGCTACAGCAAAGCTCAATGCTGCAACCCCTGCCGAAGAATCCCTCCACCTGTTAATCATTCTGCAAGATATTTCCAGTTAGGGCAAAAGGAAGTGAGATGCTAAACTCTGTCAGTTTGATATAACATTGTTTCAGACACTGCAAGAGGATGTGTCAGTGCAAATATGAAAGCCATAAGTAATAAAAGCCTTAAATAATAATATATGCACTCTCTGTGTCATCATTATGCACCATCATTTATGGATGTCAGCATGCATTCTTGCTGAGTCCTCTGGCATGTATCCATTAGGGCCATTTACTGTCAGGTAAGCATTCTCCTTCGTGGTACCAGTGATCCTTTCACTGCTCATCAGAGGAACTTACAGAAAGATCCAAAGATAATCGATATCTTGGATGCTGACCGTAAAAAAATTTCAAGAAAAGAAAAGAAAAGAAAAGAAAAGAAAAGAAAAGAAAAGAAAAGAAAAGAAAAGAAAAGAAAAGAAAAGAAAAAAGAAAAGAAAAGAAAAGAAAAGAAAAGAGAAAAGAATCATGTCCTTTTGGACATTTTTCTAAATTAATTTCAGAATTTGGAATGCAAGTGTGGACTTTCACATTCCCAGAAAACAGTATTAATCAGAGCAAAGCTGAAACTCATACCCACTATATAGGTTCAGGGTGTATGAGAGGGAGTGCACTTGAAAAGTGGATTTCAGGAAGGTTATCAGAACTTTTGGCTTGAATTGCAGTGCATAAACTCCTAAAAAATCAATACGGAGTGACAGTAGTTAAGCTCTGTATTCAATGCTGTAACTCCTACTATGAATGTTCCCAGCTCTTAATGTTACCAGAAACTTTTTTCTGTTCAATGGCTTGAGAGAAAGCAAAGGTGTCAAGTGAATCTCCAGCCTTTACCTCTAATGTACAGTACAGCTGTGCAAGACTTTAGGAACATCCAGAGAAGTGTAATACAAAGGGAAGGTGTTGTAGGACAAAACTGCTATTGTCTACCACTGCAAAGGCTTTGCAAAGTGAATAACCCATAGAGTGGACTTGCTGTATTTTAACTGACACCAGGCCAGAATGCAAAAGCATTTATTATATCATTGATCTCTGCTGGAAGCAAATATTTCTCTGCTTCAGAAGAGTGTTGAAAATACACACACTCATACAAACACACAATTATTATTTTGCAATTCAGACCCCAAGTGAATTTCAGTGTAATCCAGGCTGACTGACAAAGTCAGTGACAGCTACTGACAGACGGATCACACAAACTGATTAATTTTTGCATGGGCAAAATAAGTTTTCTTAAAATAGATGAAAAAAAAGGCATCCTGTCATACCAAGCAACATTTGGAGGTCTACATTCCAAGTGCTGTGTCAATGAGAGAATTCTTCATTATATTATTCATTAACTCTAAAAAACAGTAGGAAAAATTATCTAAAGTAACAAAATCTGTATTTTATGATTCCTCCATCCAGGCTTGACACTCATGAAAAAGTTATTTCAGTTATAAGTGGAAAGCTAAGATATGGCATTGGATATAAAAGAACAATTATTTTTCACTATTCTTTCCAAGCTGCATAGCTGCCTCCCTTCTATTTGAACTTTATGCTTGTAGTCTGTTGTGGTTGCATCTCATACTAAAGAAGTGTGAATCACAGCTTATATTAAACAAGTCTGAATCAATGCTGTGAGTAGAGATTCGATCTTTTCTCCACAAATTCTGTTAATAAGATTTCTGGATTCATTCTAGCTGACATTACCTGTCCTAAAGTTAGCAGTCTAGTCTAACCTCATTATCTGTCTTTCCTCCATGGTCAATGCAGCAGGAGAGATGCACAGATACCTTCACAGGCACATTTATACAGCCTTCCACTGTCACCTGCCTGAGGTGGCTTATTGTCAGCAGAAATGAAGCCCACCTGCTTAGCAGTTGTCAGAGGTGTCAGTGAAAGACGTTTGGTCTGACAGCCATGAAGCTCTGCAGAGCCCAGCTACACAGCCTTCCACTCTAGCCTTAAACCACTGAACCAGGAACACAGTAAAAGAATTTGAAGTCAGTTTTTCACTTACTTTACACCCTTGCAAGTCCATATGTCTTAACTTCTGACCTGTTTGGGAATGTTTGGAAAATTCAGACAATGGAATAAAAAGAGAGTTTAAAGTATAAGGTTAAAGCTAAGAAAATCTGAAAATATAATTAATACATCAAGCCAGTTTTCAGATTTACAGCAGAATACAATTTTACCTGCTTTAAAATGTATTTAACTAAGCCTTAGTTAGTAACAAATTGAAATAATTCTTTATGTCTTTCTAAGTCCTTTCTATGCAAGTTTTTTGCATTTTTTCCAAATACCAGCATCCTAGTTTATTGGAAGAGCTCCATCTTCTGGCAGCTGATACAGAAAAATTTATCATAGATGAAGAAAGGCTTAAAGTCATTTGCAGAATATAATGAAAAATTGATCCTGAATAACCAATGTCTTCAGCTGCATTCCACAGAGACTTTGTGACATTTTGATTTTATACTAATTTGTTACTTGTTAACCTTGATTTCTAACCTTTTGTCAGGAAACTTACTCATTATCAAATTAAAATAAAAGGTTGACATATTAGAACAATCCTGAACAAAGGAAGTAAATGTATAAGCAAAAAAAAGTACTGACAAATTATTTCAGCTTTTCAGGAAGAGCTGAATAAACATGATAAGCATATTCTTTCACATTTTGCCTGCCTGTCTTACCAGTAGCTCAATATTTAGAAAAGGTAGTCAATGCCAAAGGAGGAAGATGGCATCCTGCACTTTATCATTTCTTACACTCATCTCATCATTGATTTTATTACTAAGGGGCTTAGATTCACTTGTTTTGCTTTTTTCTTAAGAGGGTATGCTGGAGGAAATATAAGCTGAATCCCAAGACTCTTCTCCCATGTTCTGTCAACAGTGGCATATCTGCTTGATGTTACAGCACTATAAATCTGAAGAAAAATCAGTTTGGGAGATTAATTACCCCTCTTGACAGTGTTTATGAATAGAATAGTTGTATTAACAGGTTGGAGGTTTTCTGTAGGAAAAAGTATTTGCATAAAGAATAACTGAAATGATGACTAAAGAACCAACTTCCATATTTTTGATCATCTTTGTGTGAAAAGAAATAACATGAAAATGGAGAGAGATCTCACTGTGGAATCAGTTGTTTAGATATCTCTGTAACACTGATTCTACATAATAGCTTCCAAAAGAAATTTTAAATATTTTAAAGTTTGAAATGGGATATCTGTTATATTTCCTCTTGCAGGAAATGCAAAAACAAGCAAATAAATAGAAACACTCCTTTATTTAATAGCCATTTCATGATTAGTAATTAACTGCACATTCTGAAAAATAGCATGAAAAGTGTTTTTCCATGAAGTCATTACTGAATATTCACTCTGAAACAATATTAGAAAAACAGACAGGAGAAAAAAATATGATGTATATGATTCATCAGATTTTCCTCCCTGTATTTTTCTTACCTTTATATTAAGTCATCTTTGAAGATGTATTTATTATATATTTACTTTAGAAAATCAGCTCCTTCCCAATGACACCTCTACAACCATACTTCCACCTATTAATTTATTGCAGATAAACTGGTGATAACGAAAACAAATTCAGATGGAGGTTTTTAAAAAATACAGGAAGTAAAGTCCTTCATTCAGTTCTCACCCAGCAGTAAGCTTCACCAAAATGAGTCTGAGTAAAACCGACTTTGTTATTCCTGTGTACATCAAAGATGGAGAGAAAAATATACACATTCTTTTATGTACTTTAAATCTTTCAGTTGAAACAAGTGTGTTTAAAGAAAAGGGATATTATATAAGGGCATTTCTGTCAGATATTGGTCATTTTCTTTTTCAAAAGAAATTTGTTTTGGTTTCAAGAGGCTATGAAGGTCTGCAAACTGAAAATCAGTGAAGTATGTAATCAGTTAGAAAATACTGGTGTAATGAAGAAAAGACAAATTGTTCTAATAAGAACAAAGGCCCGGGGTATGTGCAGCATGTAAGAAAGATCATGGTCAGGAAAACCAGATTCCAGTCTTTTCTCTGTTGGGTAAGCACAGCCATGTATTTCATTTTCCCTGTTTCAGCTTCTTCCCCTTAAAAACTGTGGTAACATCATTTGCTCCTCTAAAGAGAATTCTGCCTCAAAAACCATATCACAGAGGTCATCCTGAGTTAGTAACTAGAATATCTGGCAGACCTACGACATCTGGCCATCATTCCTTACTTGAAGCTGCCCTCCCGTAGGGCTTCTATGTGCTGCTCTCCAGCCTGTTGACACTGTCCTGGACTGAGGCATTGTCTCCTGCAGTATGGCTCGAATGATGTCTGCAACTTACTGTGGAGCCAGCAGAGTACAGAGGGAAATGCTTTGTATTAATTTTAATTCAAATGATGGACCAAAATAAATAAATCACAGTGAAATTTCAATCTTTTATATGTACATATAGTCAGAAGAGTGGGGGAGTTTAGCCAGTCACATGGCTAAAAATCAGGAAAGAGGACATTTTATAGCATACCTAAAAAATGCCACATGCAAGTGAAACCTAGTTTCAGGAAAAATTATGTTACTACAATATAAAAAAAGAAAGAGCTAATGATAGAAACTTCTTTTCATAAATGACATGTCATTATATGTGTCTTTAGCTATTTATGAAAATATTTTCAGAAGTAGAGGGCACAGCAAGCTCTCAGCTTATTAAAACTTATTATACATCATTTTTTCATGCAAATTATCTTCATAAAATATTGTGCTGTGCCTTAACATCTCATCTCAGTTCTAAATCATTGCTTCTAAATTTGGAAATGGTTGTGGTAAGGTCAATTCTCCTTAGTTTCCCATAACACACTTGTTTAATCCAGTACTGATATTGATTCCTCTTTGTGGAGCGATTAAGGCGGCAGGGGAGAGCCAGTGCTGGGCCCAGAGAGAGGAGACCTCTCCAAGACTGTCTTCTGAAGGAGAAGCTCTGTCCCAATGCTTCACCCAGAACCTGGGAAGCATCAGCCCATCATGGATTTATGTATCCCTCAGGTAAAATCAACAAGCAATTATAAATTAAAATAATATACATGGAGTGACACACAATCCCTCGCTTACTCTACAGGTACTTACACAAGCCTGCTGCAGCGAACATAGAATGAGTTCCACTACAAAATAAACAGGCTAAATCATCATAAATGATTGGCTTTTAAAGTTTCACTCATAACAGGCTTTCCCAGATTCTTCTGTGGTTCTTAGGTGTCACTCCAGCTGCTTAGAGTCTTAAAAGCAAGTATGTGAGTGTCCTCTCTGGACAGAAAAAACTGTTGCCTGAAGGATTAAAAAATTTGTTTGAGTATCATATTTTATAGAACTCCCACACTAAGTCTTTCTTCAGTAATAGACAACTTCTAATTTGTACATCTTTGATTAAAACAGTAGGAAATCCTAGAGAATTAAGTGGTCATGTGTTACATTACTGTGACATTTTGAATCACCATATCCCACCTTCCTTTTTGAGGTGCTGTGAAGTGGATGTTTAAAGCTTAAAGCACTCAGGAGCAAAGATGGAAGAGGACAAAAATATCACCCCAGCCAAAAAAAGACAAATAAACAGCTGTCCTGAATAGTCATTAAAGAGCAACATCTCTGTGCATGCCTGGAATCACACATACTCTTCTACATCCTTCAGAAACAATATAACAGATCCACCTGCTGAAATTCAGCATCTCTTTTCCATATTATTTATTTATTTATTATTACTGAAGCAGCATAATAAAGACAAGTTAAACATAGAAGCTTCGGAGACTTATTTCACAGTGTATCAAGCAATTAAATATTGAAGGAGATGAAATAATAGTATCCTTAATATAACTTCCCATCCAGGCCTTGCAAAATAAACTGCTGGAAGTTAGAAAATAATGAAAAGAAGAAAACTAGGAAGAAAATTAATTATAACAAACTATCTAAGACTACCTTGCTCTAATGTTCCTTTCTTTGCTCTAATTTTCTTTTCTTTGCATCCGTAAGAGATTTGAGCTCTTTGAAGGAAGACTAATAAAGATCAAGCAGAAAGGGGGGAATCAGAGGGAGAGGGTTGTCATTTTTATTAAATAGAAAAGACTTATGAAGGATTAACTCTAGTGTTCATTGTGCATATTAAAATATACTTGAATAATATAATTTGGTTTATTTTAGCTTTCCATTCTCTACATCTCTCTTTAAGAGAGGGGCTGTATACTGAAGATAAACAGATTAGAAATACACAGATACTGCAAATAAAGTCTTGCATATATGAAGAAAATAAACATAAAGTTGACACCAAGAGAAAATATTAATTTTTCAGTAAATGTGTAATTGTAACTAGCCACAGATTTGGCAAGCAGACAAAGAAAACATCCACAGAGAAGAATTTCATGCCAGAAGATAAAGAAGCTAAAGGGAAGAAGATAAATTGCACTCCATCAGCAAGCTGGCCAGGCATAAGCTTGTTCTCTCTGGCCAGCAGATACTCAAGGCCAGCCCACAGACTTGTTCTACTTCTGACAATGGTACAACCTCCAAAGAAATCAGAATACAATAAACAAATAAAAAAATAAACAGATAAAAAACAAACAGATAAACAAATAAATGTTTAGAGTTACTCTAAAAAAACTAAGCCCTGGCATTTTTTAAAAGGACACTTTAGCGCTCAGCAGAAGACAGACGTGCTGCTGTCTTACACAGCCTTACAGATCTTTATATCAGTGCTTTGAACACCTATTTCAAGGAGAAAAGATTACTTATTTGTAACAACACAATTTCCTATTGATGTCTGTACACAGGAGGCACAGGAAAGGGTGGTGCCTGCTGGTTTCTGCTCAGCTGTAAGGTTCCAAGCCCTTTGGAGTGGAAGGGGCTGCTTTCAAAACGCAAACATCACCCTGTAGGACCATGTGCTGTTACACTCATCTCAGAGCTGAGGAATCATGGCCCAAGAAGCAAGTACACCAGTGGCTCTTGGTGTTGACACCGCAATTTTGCAGGAAAATTAAAATACAGCTATAGGGATCCCAAGCTTCTCTTAAGTATGGATGTCATCAAATTACCTTTCTTCCTACTACTGCCTCTGAAACCACACTGGCATTTTCTACTTTTCGGTAACCTAATCTTTTTTTACTCATAGATAGCTACTCATGTCTTTCTTTAAGGAACTAAGACCAGTTTTGGGCCGTGCATATCCCTATTGAACACATTTAAAAGTGCAGAAGGTTAACAGATTAAAAAATAAAAAAGATCAAACGAGGAAAATAATCACAATCGCCCACAATAAACTACTGAGCTCCAGCTAGATGGGCGCATTATGTGGCTTTCCAAGGGAAATAAAATGTGATGTGGAGCCCCTGTACTGCTTTCTAAGCTCCCATGTAATACTAGACTCAGGAAAACTGTGAGATGCTGAATTTTGTTTTCTCTAACAGTTGAGGAAGTTAGGGTTGACCTTGCTGCCATGTGCACTGTAACCACCAAAAGGAAGCCTCCAGATATTTTTTTTTACAGATCATTCCACTGAAAGACCACTAAAGAATATTGTCTTTTTTAAGTGTGATGAGTAATTACATTGCTAGAATATGAGCTAATTTAGACAAAGATGCTGTGTTAACTTGCAATGTAAGGTTGACTTTTGCTACTGTTGTATTAGCAAAGCTATGCAGCCCAGAGGACTGACTTCCACCTACTCATTCTGTCTCCGTGCAGAATTCCACTTTATATTTTCATTAGTAAGGAACTACGGTGTTTGAGTCAGATAAGGAGACTAGCACTGATCTCCATGCTACTATTTTATCTTATATATTGTTGCTGTGTTTGCAAAACCTCAGGCATGGATTTAATTCACAGTTTATATTTTCACCAGAAATGCCATCAAAATACAGGTCAGAAAAGGGAAAACATGTATGGTGTATTAGTACTATTTTTCTCTGGACAAGCATTATTTCTTCTTCATGACTGTGATGACCACAGCAGAAAACAGAGAAAACCATATCAAACTTCAGGAGTCTTCTGGCTGCTATCTGACTGCACATGATTTTGTGCACTGTAATATATGCTGAACACAGCTGAGCAGGACAGCAGGCCTAGAGGAGACATCAGAAGCCCAATTATCACTAGTCTGTGTCTGTAGAGAACACCCAGATCATTTCTCTGCAGGTGAAATTAAAATGAACATATCTAAATTTTTAACACATTTTGCATCTACCTCAGACAGAATAATAAGCAAATTTACAGTAAGTGTAACATGCTACATGGCAAATATTTGAGCTAAGCCAGGTTTGTGACTGAATTTATTGGGAAATGATTTCATTAAAGAAAAAAACCCCATAGCTCTTGTTGCAACTCCTGCAGTGAAACTATTGAAGCTTACATATTTTATAGTAGAATTGAGGACAAAATTCTGTTATACTTTCATGTTGCATCATCATTAACTGTGCAAGATTTCCTTTCCTCTTTACCACCAAACTTTCAACTATAATAATCCATTAAAAGTGGCACAGGCTTCTGCAGTGTCTGATGAGACAAACACAACAAAAATGCATTGTGACTATTACTAATTAAAGAAAAGGCCACTATTGTCTTCTCTATGTTAGACTATGCTAACTTTATTTAAAATTAATATTAAAATTTTGAGTTAAGAGGCTTAGATCTGCCAGGTTCCTAGAGTTTACCTTGGTTCACTTCTTCCTTTTTTCTTCCTTAGATTACGACTGCATTCTCAAGAAGGCTATTTTACACTAATATCCTCCTAATAAATAAGGCCAAAACAAGCAACTGTTTCTCAGATAAAACCCTTTCAGTACAAAGATGATAAAGCAAAAGGAGCAGAGGTAGGAAAAGCACTTGCCATTTACTTTATTGAAAGTAATATCTAGTAAGTTTGATGACCTCATCTTCCTCCAAGACCCCTTTATTATGTGTGAATTAGTTTCTTATATTGAGGAAAATTATGCTCTTGGAAATAATCATGCAAACTGTATTTACACTGAAGTTTTTGCAAGTATTAGTATCCTTATTTCAAATCCTTCTAATATGCAGAGCCTCCTCTCCAGAGTCTACACGCATTCAAGAAAGTCTTGAGAAACAAAGAGATCAAATTGTCTCTCCATAAAATCAAGATGAGGCAGTTTGCCCCATTGAAGACATTGCAAAAACCTACTCACCATATCGACTACACATATAGGATTCACATTCTGGGAGAAGGTCATTCATTGTGCAACAATTCTGGCCAGATCTAGTCCTCAGAAACAAAGAAACAAAGAGATAGATGTAATGAACAAGGTCATCTTGATCCTTGTCTAGGCTGGCATCCCAAGCAGTATGAAACGTCTTCACAAACCTTAGGCCAGATTTTTCCTGTTAGTATAGGCAGGGGCCTTCTTGTTATCCCCTTACATTCTGGGACCCACAGGCAGCCTTCTACTGTCACCAATCTGCTCAGCGTCTGAATCTTGCAATATTCTGTGAATGCAATACATGAAAAAGTAGAAGGAATAAATTCTGCCCCTAAAGTATTTTCAATAAATAGACTTCTCAGCTTCAGATGCACTAACAGATAGCATACAGCTTTCCTTTCCAAGTGTTCCGTCTCCTTTCCAAGATTCATCAGTGTCCCAGCCTGCTCATATTTAACATTTTCATCCAGTCTCTGCCAAATTTCTCTTCATTTAAGATGTTCCAGTTATTGGTGCACCAAAACTTTCACTCTTTTTTTCACTTCTTTCATTCATTTAAAATTCTTTTTCAGGGCATAAATTATGTTTATTGGTTTTAGGAGTAGTTTTTAAGTATCCTCCACTCTGAACCCCTCTGCTAGTTTTATTGTTTGATATTGCAAGTTCACCAGACAATGCAGTTGATTCTTTAAAATATCACGAGTTAATCAGGGTCAATACTAAATGACAAAATTCAAGAAGGAATGAATATTGGATAAATTAAAAATTTAAAACCAAAACTATGAGATAAAAGAGAACTGGACAAGGAAAGAACAATGCATTTCAACCAGAATAAGAAAGAGGTTGTGCTGGTTCGCAGGTAGATGAAATCTGCTGGTGCTTACAGTCTGTCTGCCTAAATGTTTCAAACACAGACATCAGAGAGTAGATTGATTTCAGTTTACACAATGTCTAGTCTGCCTGGTAACTGCTATTTGATATTAATTCAGAGAAAAATTGCATGTCACTCTACTGCCTGTTCTTTGCTGCTGCATGCCAGTCTGAATTTGGTCGTATTTCTGTGGCAGGTGAGTAAATTCTGTTTATCTATATCTCCATGGTTTTGTGATACCTAATTACTGCCTTAAAAGCTTTCCTAGATCACTGATTTAAAAAAAAAAAGAAAGCAATTAAGCTCTCCTAAGAATCATAATACAATACTTCTAATAACATCTTCAATTTGAAAGCCCTACATTTCCTCTGAGTAGAGCTGAACAAGAAAGACAGTATCATTATGCTTGCTTTTTTTTGTTTGTTTGTTGGGTTTTTTGGGTTTTTTTTAAGCATGTAGATCAGCCAAATCAACCATCACTGTAAAATATCAGGCATAAACTCAGTTCCTCCTAATACCAGTCTGTTACCAAAATAGGACTCTGACAGAAAAAAGTATTCTTTATGAAGGCTATATATGGACCACAGAAGCACTTAAAGTCACTGTAATCTGGCTCTTGACAAACTCGAGGCAGGCATTTGTATTTTTTTTTTGTATTTTGCATGCTGAAATATCCCTGCAGCTGAGCTCCAAAAAGAAAATTCTAAAGTATTTCAAGTGGAGTACAAAGAAACACAAACCTAGTTTTTGGCTCTAAAGTTTTACTAGTACTCTAATGCTAGATCTAACGCTAGGCCATTGAAAGTGTGAAGAAATAATTTCCGAGACTTCTACTGGGCCGCTGGGGAAAGAGTGGAAGGAAAAAGAAAAAAAAAAAACCCCATACTTTTCTGGGGTCTACTAGAATGAGGAGCCTTATCAGCAATAGAAAACACTTTTGTCTATCTCAAGAATTCTGTTCATGAAAAGAAACCAGACACAACCACATAGGAGGAACCTTGAGCTTCTCTGTAAGACATATTTCCAGTCCTTTTTTTTTTCAAATTCATCAAGACCTCAGCTGCTACTTCTTAGAAACATATGCAGTTTCACTTTATGCCTTTCCAAATTCACCAACAGGAGGCTTATTTTTTTATTTCCAGAATCCTGAACAGTTGCTTTTCTTTATTAAAAAATCAGGGTTTTTTCCCATAACTTGCAGTCCTGTGGTTAACTCTAGATAATTATGATTTGTATTTTAATGTCTTACGTCAGTAGAAACAGAATGAAGGTATTTATTACCACATCTATCGTTTCTTCCTATTTAGAAGCACTACCTCCTCTCATTTAAAAAAACTGGCTAGTTATCTCCAAAAATTTAGAGCCAGAAATCATTAGCTAATGATATCTTCCCAAAAAAAGTATTTTGGAAAAATAAAATATTTTTTTGTCGTAATTGAAAGTTGACTTCAATGAACATAAAATAAAAGAAAATATTTCTTTTTCAAAATCAGTGTCCATTTCTTCTAAATATACAGTCTATAAAAAAAACCACAACCTCACAAATTCAGTTATAACAAAGGCAATTCATTTTCTGGGCTGTCTCTCTACTTTTTGTTGCACTTCTTTATCAGACACGTTGAAAGAAACCTTGTTTCTTGAATAAACCCCATGATGTCAGTGACTTGACTGCCATCCCTGGGGATTTCCCATGCTGGCCATTTGTCCTAGCTCTTAAAGACTTTTGCTCAATGTCTAACATAAGAGTTTCCGTTCCTATCTTTAGACCATCATTCCTTGTCAACTTATCAAATAATATAATTATTTTTATTCATTTTTATTGTTACTTCAATGGTGTTTATATACTTGGTATCATGTTTCTTTTGAGTCTTTTCCTTCCTAAACTACAAAATGTTGTTATTTCCCCTATTTTTATCCTTGTACTGGATTATTCTTGTTGGATCTCATTGTATTTTTAACTGCCCCTGCTCATGCCTCCGGTTTGTTAAGAAACATGCCCAGTGTAAGTGCTAAGCTCCTTCACACTGTTCTGGTACATCACAAAGATACATGAGCTTTCCATTTTGCTAAAAAACTCATATTGAATATTGAATTCAAGAGATTCAATATTGAATCTATGGAAGTTTATAATGTTTGGCTGTACTCTTACTTGCTGTCCCCAGGGTGGGAAGGACAGGACGTGGCAGCCAAGGTCCATTTGGCAGGAGGGCAGGCTCTGACTGCCTTGTTTGCCTCCAGCCAGGAACAGGCCAAACCAGAGGGGCAGCAAGCCACAGCCCCAGATCCAGGTGCCCTGACAAGGTGTGTGATTATAACTTCATTGTCCTAAAATCACCTTGTTTCTACCTTTTGCAGCATGTTCCATAGAGGTAGGTTTTATGAGGGTTTTTTGTTATTGCAGGTTATTTTGCAATTAGCTTTTGTGTCTCCTTATTTTCCTTACCAATTGGTACTGATTTCAGATAAACCTTCTCTTTTGCTGCAAACAAGACAGGGTACTGGAGGGGACACACAAGACTCAGAAATGAAGTACTGAATTGTGCTGAGCTGGAAACTTCAGTTTCTCAAATCAAAATAAGTGTTTTTAAAAATATTAATATGAATCTTGTAAAGAGGAGTGATAGATCAAAATTTATCATCATACAGCTTTACCAGAAACATCACTTTTTACAAAAGCTCCACCTCTATTAAATTATGTTCTGCCAAGGGAAAAGAGCTTCACTGAGAAAAAATTTTGTTCTTCTGAGGGGTACCAAACTGGTAGAAATTAAAATACAGCAAGTATTTGGAAAACTGTAAAATAAACCCTTAACAGTTATGATTGACTAGGTATCTCTGATGTCATCATTGTTAGGACAACAGCATGGTGTAGTCATCTAAACTAATCTGAAGACAAAAAAAAAAAAAACTATACAAAGAAGTAAGCCAGAAATGGGAAATGAACGGTGACAGTAAGCAAGAACTAGACATCTTTCTGAGTATTGTGCTATCTTTGTACCACAATAGATGCTATCTGCAAACATAATTTTGATTCAAGTTACACTTTATTCTGCAAAAGTTCAATACCTTTTACTTCAGTAATCTTATTTCCCTTCCTAACCCTGTTAGCTTCTTTGATTTGCTGTAGACATCAAATCTATACCCCAGTATTTTGGTCTGCCTGGTATACATCACACAATATGCTATTTTACGGCTCATGGCAGAAGTCCTTTACTGAATTAATTTTACAAGATAAACCAGGATATTGAGTACAAAGGAATGCTATCATTTGACAAAATCATTTTACTAAGTCCCTCTAGCTCATTATACACCAAATATGCTCTCTCCCAAAAAAAAGGTTTTGATAAGTAGTCCATGCTGGGCCTCAATCCCATGGTGAAGAGCCCAGTGCCCACATATCAGTGGCTATATCAATAAATATCTATACCTATCCATATAGTGCCAGTGGCATATTCACAGAACCTTTCTCACCTCCTCATCACCTTTCCTTATTGTTTGGTTTGTTGTTTTTTTTTTTTCTTTTTGTATATTCAGTTGGTAAGGGGTTAACACAGCTAACACTGAAATCATGTGGGTTTGTGCAAACAGAATAAAAGATTAGGCTGATCATCTTTCCATATATTTCTCTCTGTGTGCCCTATCAAGGATGGATTTTCTGAGGGAAGGAGAAATGTGGAGGTCATATAGAACAATCTCATAGTGCTATGCAAAAGAGGGTGACATTCAGCAGTCTGTGTGTATGTATATGTTTGCTCACTGCTGTATTTTTTTCTTAAATTTAACTTATTGGAATTGAATTACAGTGACCTTTCTCTAAGTCCTTTCTGACTCTCCTCAGTATGTAATATATGTGTGTGTATACATACATATATATAGAGAGAGATAAATATTTCAGTTCTAATAACTAGGAGAACAGAATCATAGCTACTTACAAAATTCCATTCCATGCCTGTCATTTCAGAAATACAAACAGTATGTGTCTTTTTTGATTTTTATAATTTTTTTTATGAATATGAAACGAGATGGAGGAAATACATTTCCACACTGCCATCCACTGATAAACTCACTAGGACTGTTATTAGCCAGATTCCATTTGCAGCCTGTGTGGCGTGCTGCTGGGAGATCTGACAGCCAGAGGAGGAATGATGGCTTGAGGTCAAATTCTGCTCTGCCACCCAGGAGGAACCCTCCAAGTAACTCTAGTGACTTTGAAAGCAAAGAGTATGTGCATTGCCACAAAATCCCAACATGCATCAGTTCACAATGTAATCATTGAGCAGAGCATCTCCCTTCAGTAGATAAAAATTAATATTTTCTAAGAATATTTTAGAAAACACTCTCATTTTCAACCATGTTAGGCCAGCTACAGTGACTACTGAAGCCCGCCAGAGTCCTATAAGAAACCAGCTTGAACTCTGCCTGGTATCAGTTATGTTCTTATGTTGAAGGCTTTCAAATGCGTCTTTCCTTATTTCACAGACATCGGTCTGATTTTACATGATCAGTCTTACTATGAAAGCTGAAGTAGAAACAAAATTATTGTATAGCTGTTGAGTAAAAAAAGTGAGTCTAAAGAAAAAGCAACACTGCTCTTAGGTCTGATCTCTCTTGAAGTTCTTCCTTCTGTTCATTCTTTTGTGGCATAATTTCAAACATAAGGAAATAAATGTGAAAGTTCTCTCTCTAGTAAAATCTCATTTATAGGGTAATCATGTACATGTTTGTTTCTCTACATTTTCTCTTCTATAATTCTTAATTATTCAGCCTAATTCTCACTGTTTAAATACATTGGTTGCAAACAGCAGCAAAAACAGCCCACTACATTATCTTGCATTTCTAGTAGTTTTTTTCTTTTTCATTTATAGCCTCTTTCCTTTCCATGCCAAGATTTATCTACAGTGTTGCTTGCAGTCATTATTATGTGCAAACATCAACATCCCTGTGGCGCACTGTTGTAATGAGGATCAAGAAATTCCACTTAAAAAACTGTAAGGGGAGGAAATGGGAGGTATCAGCAGCACATTTTACTTTCAAAGACACTCCTCTGCCAGTCAAAGGAAAAAAAACAATGTTACTATTTGTTTCCAAAAATGTATAAAAATTATCCGTAAGTAAAGCCTTTTTTTACAAAGGAATACCCAACAGATTTAATTATGATAGAAGACTGTGACACTTATGGAATAAATATGACACTATATTCAAATGTTCAATGTATCCTTCCTTCACTAGAGATTGCTGTGCTAGCCCCACTGCCACAGAAGAGTCAGAAATTTAATTCTTAATGTCATAATCACAGCAATTAGTGCATAGTTGTTATAGATTTTGACAGTTCAGGCAGAGGCAGAAGAGTCTGTTAAGTGTGATCTGCTTAGAGGAGGAAAAAAACAAAACCAAAAAATCCTCACACAAAACCTCCCTCAAAACAAAAGAAAACCCAAACAGAATAGAGCAATTCTGTAGAGTTTATTGTACATATGCAGAGGGATTGACTCCTCTAAGTATCTCAGCTTCATGACCTGTAGGGCAATCAGTACTGAATCTAGGCTTAGTAAATTTTTTCAGAAAGAGTTGTTTAAATACCGAGTTTAATTTTCATCATCAAATCAAAATACATGCTTGGATGACAAGTTGAAAATTGCTTGCAGTGTTTCTTGTGGGAGAACAAGAATTAGAGCCAAGGGCTGTTGAAAACTTTTCCTTTGGCCTTGAGCTAGTAACAGAGAGTAAGTGTCTTTTTGCTTTCTCTTTGTTTTACTCTTTATTTCACCTGACAAGGTCAGGGAAAAAGAAACTGCATTACTGAATATAAAATTTGTAATAGGATAAAAATATATCCCTTTTTATCTGAATGAGGTAACAATTCCTAATGTTCTATGCTATGAGTGTAATCAGCCATTCCTACTCTGTGTTGTTATTCTGACTAAAAGAACCTGTACAGGAGCAAGTCTGTATTACAAACACATGTTAAAGTGTTTTAGTTTAAAGGAAATTGAAAGACGTGAGTATAAAAGACCATATGGTCTGTTCTAGCCCATCCATTTTTTCAGCATCAGGCAGAAATACGGCTATATATCCATTTCTTACTTAATCTTCCTGCAAATCACCTGCTTTGTGTGGACAGCTGTCGGAAGGCTACAACACTGATGCAAATTCCTACTAAAAAAAATTATAAAACATTATATATATATATATAAAACATATAAAACATATAAAACATATAAAACATTACCTGCTTTGAAGTTCCTGGGACTGGATTTCTTCACCTGACTGGAGAAATGGGAACATGCTACTCAGTATGTTATAGAGCACAAGATCTGCAACTTTTCATTATTCATCATTTTCAATTTACAGCGTCTACAGACCCTACATTCTGTTTAACACAGGACAAAATTTCATTTTCAGTGGTCAATACACACTGAAATAAATTAAATAAGGGATTGTGGTGAGCAAACATCTAGTGAACAAACATCTCAGGACAATATATTTTCCTAGGTTACAATGTAAAAATATGGCAGAAGGTCTGTATTCTATCTCCATCTTCATGAACTGTTGAAACCAAAAGGGGCAATGTTTTCCTTGCCTCCTCCCCCTCCTCCTTGTTAATGAGCCATCAATGCCTTGCCCCATGAGTCACAGATAACTCCCTCTGGGAGCCATTTCTGTTTAATGGGCCATTAAGGACCCACCATATGACTCATAGAATGACATCAGCCCATTGTGACATGCTCCGCCCAGGAGGAGGAACCAAGCATTCCCACCTGGATATAATCTGGGCATTTGGACAGAACAGGCATCTGCCTTCTACTGGATTCCCAGAGGAAGGACCAGACCCTTCAACATCACCACTGGACCATTGGAGGAAAACTCTGCCCTTCTACAGGATCTCTGCTTCAGCAGAACCATCTGTCACCCCAGGAGGACTACTGGAGCCACCATTCGGACTGGAGTGCTACCAACACCCTGACTGACAGGGTGTCAGGTTGTATTCTGACTGTCAGGTTTTGGTTTTGTAATACTGCATCTTGGTCTAATTTTCCTATTAAGTTGTAGTTTGTTTGGGTTATTTTGTTTTACTGTATTTTGTTTATACATATTAAAAAACTGTTATTCCTATCCTCATTTCTTTGCCTGAGAGCCCTTTAATTTTAGAAACTATAATAATTTGGAGGGAGGGATTTACATTTTCTATTCCAAGAGAAGCTTCTGCCTTCCTTGGCAGGCACCTGTCTTTCAAAACCAAGACAATATTCAAACCAATTCTGGAAGGAGAGTTAATAAAATTAAAATCTCATCCTCTCCTTCACGTGTGCTTTGTTCATTTAGAAGAAGAATTTATGTCACTTAACTGTGTGCTAGTTTGGACTTGTTATTGTGCTCTAACCTGTGGAGAGAAATGAGCACACCCAGAGGGAATTAATCCCATTCTGTATTACAAATCTATTTCTGGCTATAATGGCCCACACTGAAAATATCTTCACTGACTAAAGAGCTGTCTGTATAATCACCTTAGGCAGAACATGTAATTTTCACACAACTAAAGTTAGGTGAGACATATCCTGTTAAAGTGTCTATGAAGTTATGTTCATACCATTTTCTGGGCTAAAAGAAAATGGTTATCCACAAAATTCATATGTAGATTTCTATGTTATCAACAAATAACTTGTTTTTATTTATTTTTTTCCCTACTTGTTAAGGAAGTATCAAGCCCCCTACTTTCATGCTCTCCTCCAATTTGGAAGTGTGTAGCCCTCCATCAACAGTAGTCATTGTTCTGTGACTAAAGCCAATTTATAAAAATTACTGCTCTGGATTCTTAAAATGTAACCTATACAGTGAGGAATCATAGTAAACAAGATCTGGACTCTTGAAGGATGGCAGGTAACATAATTTTGTTGGTAAAGGTGGACCTTAATTACCTTCCTGTACCTCCTTTTCTACAGTCATTATGGACAAAGTTTATAACACTAGCTTCCAGAAATATAAGCCAGGCAAAATTAAACTCTTAATTTCTCCTTTAGTTCACTTCAGCATCTGTAGAAGTACAAAGTAGAATACAAATCTATTGATTGTTTTTTTAAAAAAAACCAGAAATTTAAAAAAGTATTCTGATACTAAATCCTTTAAGTAACATAGAGTAATTTCTAGCTGTTTAGAAAATTCAGAGATATATTTTTCAAATGTTATGGAATTCTGCATGCAAGCAGTGTGTGATGATAGCTCAAGGTACTTTTTTCTTATTGCCAAACACGAAACAAGCTTCTTTCATTTTTTTTCTAATCTAGTCTTATATAGAATATTCTCTTAAATGGGACCAACACTATCTGAGATACATTTACATTTTTACCAGAAGATTAAAAATGTGATTTGTAAGTCAAAAGATTTTTTTAATTTTCTCAGACAGTGCTTTCCAAAGCCATCCCAGAGAGATCATGATGCTATTTTTATGCCAGGTCCTCTATCAAATCATTTATACCATCACTATAAGATTTTGTGCTGAAAAAAGAGGCAGTAGTCTTTTTTGGTGTATGACAGCCACACCAAACCGCTGCTTTTTTAGTAAATAAATGTGACATATTTTTCATGTTATTGGCATGAATGAACCAGTCAACACAGCTCTGCAAACATAGTAACACAAGATATGAACAATTTATTTTTCTGTTATGCTTTCTTGTTATCCCCAGATACTGTATGTTAGGTAATGCTTTCTGTGTCTGATCTAAATGGTATTTAGAGTTGCTACAGCAGACATTTAAGATCAAACTGTAATGGTTCTTGTTCACATGATTGGAAATGCCCAGTTTAGTTTTAGTGCCTGAGAGAGCTATGGATATGGCAACAAAGATAAGGAGAGGACCAAGAACTGAGGCTTTGAGATTCCTGAAATGAAGTATGGCAGAGAAAGGGTGCTTTTTAATATTTAAAAGTGAAAAAAACCAACATGTTTAGAGTGTTATTGTCCGCTTCTGTGCCTACTTGCACACTGTGTGTAAAAGACTTACTGCAGTGAGCGACTACACCAAGGGCTGAATATCTTCTCTTACTCTTTAACCTGATGTATCTGCTAAAATACTTACTGTGTTAATTCCAGAAGACTGAAAACTCTCAGAAGAATGCTCATGCATATTTCAAGCCTTCTTCTGTCAAGAGGTGCATCCAATCTTCTAAAGTTATGTGCCCTGAGCCACAAAAGTGCAATTTCCATTTATTTTGTCTGAGGTGTGTCAAAGGGTTATAATACTCTATAGTGCAGAATTGGGCATGCACTTTATTTCATATATTCTTGCCTTTACATAGAAAAAACACACACAGTAAATGTTTTCTGTTGACTCAGGATAGTGAGAGCAAACCAGATGGCATAAAAAGAGACAACAGTGTGAACACACCCTGCTGAAGCTTGAAGAAACTAATTCAATCATTTATTTTCTTTTTCTTTAATTTCCTGCTCATTATATAAGAAGCAGACATACCACACAGATGAACACAGTATGAATGCTTGTATTAATAGGTTTTCCTCAAAGTATGCTTCCAAAAATATTAATTTGCTCAAATTATATGTGAATAGGGTAAACCACTTGAACAAACTAAAATCCTGTCGAGTTTGACTCCAAATCCCATCAATAGGTCATATCCACAAGTTTTAAAAGGCACATAAATGACATTAACAAAGTGATATCAACTTATACCTGCTGAGAAACAATAGGATCTCAATGGAGAAGGCATACCTATGTGTTATCAATTATGAACAGAAAGACCCCTCAGTGGTTAGAGGAGGCTGAGCACACTTGCAAAGTCTTTTAATGGCTAAAGAACCCTGCAATTAGAACAATGCCACCATTTTTAACTGCTTTAGCAGAGGAGACCATACTTAGTATAATGTTGTGTCACTAGTGTTTTCCACAAAGTTCGTGGTTTATTTGTAGCCATTTGACGTAGACATCACTGAGTTTAATACAGATTACAGTTTAATTACTATTTCAGAGTTTACATCCTCTATTAGTTTTGTTCCACAGACATGAGAAGCATCTGAATGTGAAAGAGTTTTGTCACTGTGTCAGATCAAGAACATTTCTATTGTAATGTGTACTCCAGTCTTTTGCACTAAATAGAGAAACTGATCATTGTATCAGAGCCTAAAGAAAAGGTAAAACTATAATCTTTGGGAAACAGAAACATTTTACTTGAGTACCTTAATGTTTAAGCATAGAAATATATTAAAAACAGTTTTTCTATTTTAATTTAATGAGTTCCAGTAAGCTTTATCTACCTTTCAGATTTTTTTTTATTTAAAGAATACCTTATAATATTTTATAAGATACAAAAGCAGATGTGTATGGAAAATATTATTAATATTTCTAATTATTTCATTATTCATGTTAATTTGGACATTCCTTAAAGATATTAAATCTTCAATCAAATTACTGAAAGTGAGAAAAAGACCCTGGTCTTTGTTCCCTGAGGCTAAAAATAAAATCATCTTCTCCATTTCAAAGTGATTTCCTGGTCACAGCTGACAGTATCAATGACTTGTTTCAGTTTGAAGATTAGTAATTGCAAGTGGAGACCATGACTTGAGAGCTGAAAACATGTAAGAAATTTCTTGCATTTCACCACAGCTGATGGTCAACTCAACAATCCTAATTGAGAGTTATAATAACCTAAAGGGAAAAAAAATTAAAAGGTTAAAAAAATCACTCTATAGGTACAAGAACTAAAAGGACTTAGTATCTGAGATCTTCTGAAGAGAAGATCAGAAAGAATGCTGACACTTGGCAGAAGCATATCTATGAGAGTGAAACTTCATATTTAGCAATATTTTTCAGTATATCACTGTAATGTTTCTAAAGTGACTCATTGCTCACCATACGCATTGTAGCTGGAAGGGCTAAAGAGAAAGGTCACGAGACACAAGAGGTGTCCTGACTGTCCTTCACACCCCAGTGAATGACTGCCAGTATCCCCCAGAGAGGATGCATGGCAGCTTACACAGACCTGCAGGAGATGCTGACAGAAGTGAAGGTCAAAGATTTTTCTAATGGAGTAAGGACAGGATAATGCATATGAAAAGGCGGTTCAATCATGTGAAAAGCTGCATGTGAAAAGCTGGAGATGTCTTACCACTGGGAGAATTTATTCAAGGATTAAATAATCTCTCAACTGTCAAAATCTATGTAAGTAGCTGAGAAAATGCATAGAAAAGACAAATGTTCAATTACTAAATTGCTGAAGAAAGTTGTAAAATATCATGTGATATCCATGCATTATTTCACTACAAAGGGAGAAGAAAATCAGGCAATCAAAGACACAGGAAATAGATGAACTGCAAGAGAAGGTAAATTATAAGATTTATAGGCTAAAAGATGCTCAGAATACAATCTTTGATAGACTGCAATCTAATATACTTGGAAAATTTGGTGAGGGCAGTAAAAAGCTGAGAAAACTTGTGCACTCTTGCAAGGACCAAAACAGAAGAATCTAAATTACTGACATAGAACATATAAAAATATTTTATTAGCAGCAGACAGATGAGAATTATAAAACATAGCTTCTGAAAGATATCTATTATTAAAAAGGTAGAAATAAAAGTGCTGAAAAAAACATTAAGTAAATAATGTTCCAGAGGAAAAGGATTGAGTAGATGAAACTATGTCAAGCACTGGAAAATCACATAAAAATTTTAGACCTTTGATAAAGGTCTAAAATTAAATACTGCTACTGTCTCAATTCCTATGACAATTCATTTACTTTATGCAGAAGATTAAAATACTTCTGAGAACACAGGGTGGAACACAGATTTACTATACTGCACTGGACTATTCAATTCTTTCTTGTTCACTTTTTTTGTGCATCTGAGAATCTCTGTCCATTATTAATCCAGGTACTCTGGTTATGAAATAGGTACAGTTTTCTCAGAAGTTGAACTGCTTCTAGGCATAAGGAGTCATAGAAATTCATGGACCTGAGAAACTCTGAAGTTCAAAATGTCAGTGCCAAAAGTGCCAAGTTTTGGGACATAAGCTTTTTTAATTACTGTGTTGCATGGTCCAGCAACATGTCCCTATTTTACCAAAAATCTCCTCCTAGGTGCCAATGAAAACTCTCTGAATGTTATCTGGACTCAGCAAGATTTTAAAAACAGTTTGACAAATCTCTTGATCACAGCAGAGACATTTCTTATGGGCTTATGAGTTTCTCATGGGTTAGGTCATCTTCTCTTAATGGTAAGCATGAAGAAAGCCAGAACACATTACACTTCCATGTATAACTTCTGCCCTAAGTCAATCAACAGCTGTGGAGAGGAAGCATTTAAGATAGAAAAGAGACAAAACAAATAAAAAGATTAATAGCACATTGGATTAGACAGGTGAAGGAAATGGGTCCTGCTCCTCAAATATCCTACATTTCTACTCGTGGCCTACTGCTAATGGAACACTTTGATGATTTATTTTTCGTAACAGAATGGTATATATTTATGAATGTGGTGCTCCTTTCTAAATTAATTTACAAGTGTGTATATTCAAATGTGAAGATATGTAAACAACTGCATGTTTACCTCAGGTGAAGCTAATAAATATTTAATGTATTTTAGAGCAAAATAACTTTTTCAAGCCAGTGCCACAGCTGACTCTAATCCTTGCTGACAGACTGTATTTTCACAATTATTTTTAAAAGTCTGTTTCTCTTCATTTTATTAGTGCATAATAAAGTCAAGCCCTAAGGCATTCAATTTCTGAGTTAAATGATGAAATGTAGTAGTTTCTGAAGAGGACTAAATTAAAAAGATAGAAATTATGTTGGGAAAGAAAACCTCCACACAGTGATTTATTTAGAGACTCGGGCTCTTACAAGGAGTATATAATAACTATAAGGTGAAAGTATTTTATCGACAGCGCGTATGTTTTAGTTCCCTTTCTACGCCTTTCAGTTGTACCAGGTACATGTTATTGCAGATTGTGGGACAGAATATTAACCCCTCTGATGTTGTGCTGTTTTACAGTCAGTTTAGAGACTTGGTAGAACACCTACTGAGAGAAGCAACAAGCTGGCAAACCAGCAACAGCTCTGCCAAGGCTGAGAAGATGCATCCTTGCAACTGGTCTTCTTAAATCCTGTGGGCTGGATCTAGCAAGCCTTCGGCTTAGGAGGATCGCTACAAGGATGAGGACAAAAAGGACGCTCAAAACTTTCTGCTGAATTCTGTTTAATCCAAGTTCATTCCTAGGCAGAGCGTGGGGGAAGGGAAGGGACCAGTTTGCTCGCCCAGAGCAGAAAGAAGAGAGAGTGAGCCACGTGTCCCAGGAGGTTTTATCCCCCCAGGGAGCAGGAGGACACTGGGAAGAGACCACTGGCCAATGGGACAGAGGGGAGAAGCTACATCCCAGGGGTAGGGGGGAACGGGATCCACCACCACAGGTAGTGCGGGGAGAGAATACAGCTACTTAGTGCGAACATCACATCAATTCAGTGCAACCGAAGAACCCAGTGTAAACATCAAGTATAGTTCACCACAACACATCCTATCAATCAAAACCTCTTCATGTTGGAGTTGTAACAACAGGGACAGAAATCTGAACAGAAAAGCTCTCTATCATTTCAAAATATACCTTTCTGTCTAATAAAAAAAAATAAATAAGTAATCATCCCAGTATAGAGGTAGGAGGTGGAATTTAGCACTATTCCACATCATCTACATCACTTTGGATGAGCTGTCTCTCTAAGCACAAGCTGAAGAAGCATGGCTGCCCTTCACTTGCCTGGAGCTTGGGTACAGGTAGCCTTCATCCAGGACTGCACTGTCATCAATGCAGGTTAGCTGGTCATCATTTTTCCAGCAGGGTGGAGCCCAGGTCTTGAAAAGGCAGCTCCTGTGTGGGAGGTTGCCATGGGGATAGCCCCAGGAGCCGCCAAGGGAGACCCTGCACACCTCAGCGGGTCAGCACAACAGCAGTGCAGGCTCCTGTTTCAGAGGGTGCCATCTTCCCAGGTCTCTTTTTTCCTGTGTGTCGGTCTCCCCATCATCTGTCTGGCAGGGAGAGTGCATTTGCCCACAGAAATTCATTTTATCACGCAGTCTTCTTTGTTGTCTTGGCCCGTGCAGGCTAACACAGGATCTTCCTTGCCCCCCACCATGTCTGTCTCCTTGGAGCCATGTAGTGTGGGAACAGCAGCTGCCTTAGCTTTGTCCCACTGGTAAACGCACCTTTTTTTGTGTACTTTTGCTATGTATGTTGTTGTTGTTGTCATTTGTGATTTTAGTAAACTGTTGTTTTTAATTTATAGTCTCTCAGTATTGTACCCTTGTCAAGGGGCTGTGGGGGATAGAGGAGCCCCTGAGGGTACATCAGTAGTGACTTTCATCTAAATGGACTTTATGCCACTGATTCTAACCCTCTGGTCTGGCTGTTCAATGGGCTTTTAATTCTTCCTCACTCTGTTTATGTAACCCAGATTTTGTCATCTAATCTGTGATGATGTCATGGAAGACTCCATCTACTAAAGTCAAGGTTAACACCACTTTTCTCCCTTCATCTACCAACCTGGTAACCTCACTGTACAAGGCTATCAGGTTGGTTAAGCAGGATTTTCCTTTCATAAATATGCTGACTACTCTTCAACTTCTTATGCTTCACTGTCTCATGCTTCTAGTGACTCAGAACCTGCAGCTGCAACCACTCGGGCTGCATGGAGTGTATGTTCAGCTGAGTTCTCCTTAACATAGTCCTCCTCTATCAAGGGTTATTCTTCCTTGCTCCAGACTTTTCTCTGGTCTCAGGGGCTTGTGATTCCCAAAGTCTGGTCTTGCCAGTTAAGAGTGCAGAAAAGAAAGCACCAAGTATCTTGGTTTTTTCCATACCCTTGGTCTGCAGCTTCTCTTCCCTATGCAGCACTGGGGCCAGTTTTTCCTTAGTGTTCCTTTTGCTATTTATGTACTCACATAATCCTTTCTTTTTATCTTTCTTACCCTTCGCCTGATTCAATTCCAGGTCAGCCTTGGCTTTCCTAACTCCATCCCTGCACAATCAGACAACTTTTGCAGAGCAGCCCATTCATGCTACTCCCTGGCACAGGGCTAATTTCCACAGTTGGAGCAGGTTGCTCAAGGATTTGTGGAGCTCAGATTCCACAACCTGTCTGTGCTACCAATCCCTGAACTTAGCTGCTCTCACTGTGAAAACATTTCAATCCCTCCAGAGAGAATCTAGCTCCATTGTCTCTAACTCCATTTCAGGAGGGAAAGACCTCCTTAAACCTAAACAAATTCAGCTTCAGAGGCCCTCTTCCCACACTACATTCCTCAGGCCCCCAACACCTTAGTGGGCCTCCACTATCTTCTTTCCCGTTTCCTGATATTTCTCTTCTACTGAAGTACCCAAACTGGACAATTGTAACAGGTTAATAACAGAAGATTTTAAATGATGGTCACCTTCAAAACTTTCACCTCTTCTGAGAAATTAAAGAAAATAACTTCTGACATTACTAAAGAAAAAACTATGCTGACATACAAGAGTTAAAAAATTATTCAAACTTTCTAGCTAGCCATCCTCATCTGAGATTACATGGTTTGGGATATTTGAGAAACAGTTTAATTCAGCAACCGAAGCAACAGTTTCAGGAAACTGAAACTTGTTAATTGAATTAGGGTAAAGGTGAAACCTTCTTATTCAAACACTTTTTCTGCCTCGTCAGACTGAAATTCTTGTACATCTGTTTTGCTTATTCTTTCCAACAGCCAAGAAAAAAGGAATGGACTGCAGTTATTTGATCATTTTAGATGCTTTCAGCTAACACTGTAGGGTTCAGAGTCAGAGTTTTTATTCCAGAAAAAAAATAATCCAATAATTTTACAAAGCTTTCTTTTAACATGGTCCCTTGGAAAGTATGGACTTAGTTTGGACTGATTGCTGAAACTCACAGGAAAGAATTAGGAACAAAATAAAGGAAAAATCTCCAAACCTATGTGATTGGCTTACATACAAAGTACTGACAGCATTATTAGTAATGCTCTAAAATATAGCAATAAAAATGAAATGAAGTCATAAAAGTGCATGTTTAAAGATCATTTAATGCTTTAGCTAGACTTTGTAAGCAAGGAGATGCAAGCTTTAACATATTTTCTTCCTACTTGTTACTACTACATTTCCTAACAGGAGCTGCAATACTTGACAGTATAATGGGCAGGGATTATTGTAAAATGGTTAAAGAACAGAGTTTAAAATGCTAATTTCATATTCTCATGCTTTTTGTGAAGTGGGGACCTAAGTACAATAGGCTTATGATGAGAGCTTCCTGATAGCAAGAACGATTTGCCTATTTTTTCAGAGCTAAGTAAGAAACAAAGCAAATAAACAAAACAATAAATCGAACAACATTAATACTATGCAACATTTCCAGGCCCTAGTCTGAGAAGAACTACTTCTTCCAAAATATAATTATTATTTATGACTAATCATTTTCCCATAGAGCATAGCTAGGATCATTGATTCACCTTAGAACTTACCAGTTAATGTCTCAAAGGAAGACATTTAAGCCAACAGCAAACAGGAATGATGCTGAGATGGAAATTATGTAGAAAAATTTAAGCCAAAAGCTTAAAGCTAAACAAAAAAATATAATCAAAGGAAAAAGGAGAGTGTGCAAAATTTACATATTTGTTCTCACGTTCCAACAAAAAAATGTAATATAGCACCAGTCCTAAATTCTGCTCGCTCTTTCCATTAGATTTGCCTGCTTGGTTTTATCTTTTAAAAACAGTTCTACTGATTCTATGCTTAGATTTTAATCTCCATTTTTTTTTGTTTGTCATGCTATAGAACTGATTGCACATAGTCTGGTTAAAGGACATACATTCACAGTCCCCTTTGTAGTCATCTCATACAACCTGAGATTCTTCAGGCAGGATGGGGAAGAGAACTGGACAAATGAGAACTTATGGGTTGAAATAAAGACAGTTTAATAGGGAACGCAAATGTCACAGGCACAAGCAAAGCACAACAAGGAATGTTCAGCCATATCCAGGAAAGCAGGGCCCCATCACTCATAATGATGGCTGGGGAAGACAGATATCACCACTCCAAAAGTCCCTTCCTTCCTCTCTCTTTATATGCTGAGCATGAAGCCATATGATCTGGAATGCCCCTTGGGTTGGTTTGGGTCAGAAGCCCTGGCTGTGTCTCCTCCCACCTTCCTGCACACCTCCAGCCTCCTCACTCGTGGGGTGTACACATAGCAAAAAGGTCCTTGTCACTGTGCAACCACTGCTCAGCAATAACTAAAACATCTCTGTATTATCAACACTGTTTTCAGCACAAATACAAACCACAGTCCCATACCAGCCACTGCAAAGAAAATTAACTCTACCCCTGTCAAAATAAGCACAGGTAATAATTTTGTAATGAATCACAGGAATAACAGGCCATCGGAAAAGAATTCAGCAGGGTTTCATCTTAAAATGAAATGAGACAATTGGGGTTTGGGACATGTTCTCATCCCGATCCTTCATGATGTGGCTGAACTGTGCTCTGGGATGCTCTAAAGGTATGAGCAGATCTTCAGCATTCTCTAGGCCACACAAGTTGTTGAGTTTAGCTTAGCAAAACTGGAACAGCCACTGAAATGACAAAGGTCCCCAAGGCTAAGCCCCATCCCTGGGCTAAGCTACAGCTGAGCAGCAAGTCTGGCTGTTCCACGGGGAGGGCAAACCTCAGCTGAGGCTACTCACAGCACAGGCATCACTGCATCCCCAGCAGCAGATCCCAGACCCACATATCTGAGCAGGGTGAGCACAGCAGGGATGGCCACACAGTGGGTTCCACCCATCATTCAGAGAAAGCTGAGTAAAGACTCAGTCTAGCATCAGTCCAGGAAATCTAATCAACAGCTGGGGAATGATGTGGACAGGGCCGGAGACAGGCAGATGAGGTGACACTAGGGGCCCAGGCTGGAGCTGGAATGAGACTCCTGGCCATGGCCAGGAGTGGGTGGGTAGGGGTCCAACACAAGGCTGACAGGGCAGTAGAAATATTTCATAATGGACTCAGGAGGCCCAGAAGAGGATGGTTTCACCATTAGCAGGAGGAAAATGCTTTCTGCAGGGTCTCTCAACTGTCCTCTAATGTCTGTAGCAAAACATCCCAGTGTGATTAGAGTTAGAATTACCTTGGGTAACCGACTGTGAAGGAAAAGTAAATGACTGTAGACAGACCCATAAAAACAAAGAAATAATTAAATAGGCCCTTGTGGGTGAGGAGCTTTTTAGAAAACAGAGCAATGGTTAAGCCTATTTATCATTTGGTAGATGGTGTTGTGACTTTACAGGAAGAATTAAAGGTGCTTATTACCTCTCCCATTTTCAGTATTGATCCTGGTGTTGTAAAAAATAGTGCTTGGATTATGATGCCAACTGGTTCCTGGGAAAGTAGACAATACACAAACCATAAATTTCACATTTCCTTCCTGATGCAACAGCATTGCCCATCTTGCCTGTTTCACTCATGAGTAGTGTTAGTTAAATTTAAAACTACTAAAACTCTGGAAATATAGATTAAAAGAGACCATCCTGCTCTCTGATTCTAGCCTCCTTGGGGAGGCTAGAATAATAATAATTTAATAAATTACTTTGTTTAGTGTTTGAAGTAGTTGGTGTTTTTGCCATCATTGCTTTTCAAGGGCTATTTCAAGCTATTTTTTTGCATAGCCTGTATTCAGGATGTGAAACTGTCAATACTATTAACTCTTACAATCAAATGTTCCTGACATACTTTTAAATAAATGGCTAATTTTATGACTGGTAATATAATGTTATTTATTTTCTAAACAAACTGTGATCGATATCTGAATCTGTGACAAGGAAAAACCATTAAACAACTGATAACAAGCTTCCATCCTGTCAGGCACAGATGAATGATCAGATCATCATTTCCTCAGAAGTAGCACTAAGCCTCCTTCAAAGGTGTTTATTAAGCAAGTTGAAAAAATGGTCTGATCAAAATTAACACCTTCACTTGACATCCACATAGCACTGAACTGTTGTCAGTAATTATGGTAGACGGAATCTCCACCTGACAGAAATTCAAGAATAGTGAGTGCAAGGATCTCCACAGTCCTGGGAGACCTCACAATGTATAGAAAAGTCCAGGTTTCCAGCCCATGTTACTGAAGGAGTAGTCTGGAGTCATTTGTTCGTGTTCTCAAGGCAGTTTATTAGTTCCTTATCAAAAGTAGATTTCTCTGCCCTGCCAGGGTCGACACAGAACGCGTCCAGAGACACACTGTGCCCGCCTTGGGTTAGCTCTAATCTTTTATACTAATAACTACGTATTTAATGTTTACTGTAAATTACCGATCCGTGCCCCTCACACCACAATGTCCAGATCTGTGTCAAACCAATCCAAAAGTGCCAGCACCACTAAGAAGATGGAGGTTATGAAGAAGAACAAAAGATAACATGCCATGTGTAAAAATTCTCCATCTTGTGCCTCAGACGCCCCTGTACAGTTCTCCAACCCCCCTGTACAGGGTCTCAAACCCCCTGGACATGCACTCAAATTCTTTTCTTTTTATTTATAACTACTACTATTTTTCTGTCTAAGCTTTTGTGACTTGAAATTCTTCATACAAAGTTGACAACCTGTTCTATGAATTAGAATCAGAGCCACGGGCATTTTCAGTATCATTCCAGGGTCTCTGACACCTCTGGCAAGGCTGAAAAGCCTCCTGAGCAGGTTTTGGGTCAGCCAAAGGCATCATAGGAACCCCCTGGGTTCCAAGTGAGAGTTTTCTGCATATAAGTATTCTCTATTCCTTTCCCCAACTTTTCCCCAGTCTGTGGCAGATATATGCTAATACTTGTCCAATAATGGAAAAACATCTAAAATAATCATGTTTCCTCCAGTTTTGCATTAAGTATCTGACCATTGCCACTCTCTATTTATTTTATATTTCATTTATCTTTATGCTATTGTGGCTAAAACAGTACTCCCAACAGTGTCTGTATTAGACTTAGTATTGCCATTAAGGCTCTTCTGTGACAGCTGGTTACAAAACCCAAGAATACTCTCAGTATGTGAGTGCTTGAGTGATGGAATTGCTTTGTAAGTTCAGATAACCTCAGGCTACTCTTATTAATAAGAAAGATAAAAAACTGGCCCTTGGTTTGCCAATATTGCAGAAACGGAAATTTACCTTGGACCATTGTTCACCAGAACCCAAGGGAAGCTGTTTAGTTAGTTGTTCATTGGTCTTTTATTGTCCAAGTATTAGTTAATACAGCTATACTGCATTTTTGAAAAATAAAAATCCCATGGAGAAAGGATAGATTCCTGTACTTCAATTGCCAGCTTTAACTTTGGATGTTGTGAGCTGGATCCATATCTCTCTGAACACCTGCAATTACTTTCCTGTCAGGAAATCTTACATAGTAAAAAAAGATCAAGAAGAAATCACTAGGCTACTCAGAAGGGCTTATAATAACTTATCTCTGGTCCTTAATAAATTCCTGTTGCTTCCTCTGAGTGAAATCACAATTTTACATCATGAGAATCTGTAAATTACATTTTAAAAACCTGAGGTGAAATTCTGAGGAGATGGGTTTTCCTTTCTTTTATGAACTTGCACTAAAAGAGAGATGCCAAAATCAGTATCTTCTTTTAAGAGTTCTATTTTATATTTTTTTTTGTGGTCATGAAAATTTCTGATTTTTTTTACTAATTCTGCTCCATCTGACTATAGAATTTGAAAAAAAATAAGTCTTCCTTTCCTTATATGTGATGCTGTTGCAATTATCAATGCTTGTCCCTTATATCAGCCATCATGAGATGTCCTACTGATTCACAAGGATTAGTTATGTCAGTAATACTAAATGACTGTATCTGGGACTATAGAGAGTTTAAAAGGACATGGTACATTGATTACTGTGTGCTTTTAAGCACTTCTACAGTTAACTTTATGCACTTCTTGCATTTTATGATATTTTGTTGCATATTTCATTTACAGCAAAGCCTATTGACAATATTTTTTCAAAGCATCGGTGTATGGATTCAGGTGATTCACGAGGGGCAAAAATACTAAATTCCTAGACCTAGGTAGTTACACAGAAAAGTTTGAACCTCTGAGATATAACAATTATGGTAATTTGAAGCAATAAAAACAATTTTAATTTATTTCCTTAATTGACCCTTCAGCCAGTTTCCTAAGTAGGAAAGACCCAACTCACTTTTCTGAATGCAGTATCGGTACTGAATGCAGTCTCAGAAATTCTAGACTTCAAGAGATTAGACAGAATTTTATTGAGATCAAGTTAAAAATTAAGGGAAAAGAAAAATGAGACATCTGAGAATTATGCTAGTAAATTAAATTTACTGAGAGTATTCCTTGGTCTTGAAATTAGGTGGTACAGAAAAGTTTGTTTCTTCTCTAGTAACCACTGTTATCTGGGGAAATTAGATGGTTGCATGCAAACTGCATTGGTATTGGCAGTCCTCATTGGAACCTTTCAATTCCAGCATCCTGCCCAGGAACTCTTTGAGTAAGTTACTCATAGCATATAAAAAAATCCTGCCAAAAACACTAGCTGAAAATATAAAAGCTTACTAGAATTAGCAGTTGTGTTCCAGCACTCAGAAGCATCATTACATACTGCATAAAGAGCTAGCAGTTTTTGTCAAATATTAGAATTGTATGAAATATGCACATATAAAATTTTAGATATACATAAAATCAACATATAAAAAATAAATGCTGAAACAGACATATAATGTGGCAACACCTCCTGTGGCTTCCATTGCAGTCTCAAACACTATGTTTATTCATCCTGATTAAATTTTACATCATTGCCTTATACTGGGTTGATCTAATGCTGTTTACTTCTTCGCTATTGATCTCACACCACTCTTCTGCTCCAAGTTACAGCTGAGGAGTCCCCTGGCAAGGGAACCTGCTGCATTTTCACCTACAGAGTACACACAAAACACAGGCAAAGCACAACAATGTTCACACATTCCTTTAGTCATATATATTCTGACATTGTTTATGGCCACTTTTCAAGAAAATCCTCCAACTCACCATATTAGATCACAGAGTACTCTCAAGCTAGCTCATCATTCAGCAGAACAGCACCTTACATGGATAAGGCTGGAGAATATGGAGCTGAAGACCAGCTATTAGCAGGTTCCAAGTAGAATCTGTGATAACACAAAATAAAGGGGAATTTCTCCTGTCTAGGTAAACTCTGTTGGTGTAATGTTAGCAAATACTTGCATGCATGGAGTCCAGCTGGACTAGACAAATAAAACTGTTACCATGCAGCTCCAACCAAATCCAACCAAATCCAAACTGCCTGCCGACTCACAGGTGACCTGTTCTATTATGCCCAGCTTTCGGAAGATATTTTGTGTGTACAAATCATGACTTAAAGCAGAGGAAACTTATCGCAGGAGACTATCAAACACTTCTTGGTAATAGAAAATAGAAAGAACACTATGGCTTTTGTTGGCCAAACCCAGCCATGATCAACTCTTGTAGCTCTTTCCAGTCGATTAACATACTGAATACTTTCTCAAGGCACAAGGAGTTGTTGAAGACTTTGTGAACAAACTGCTTCACAAGTTACAGGCTGGGATAAATGTCATGGACTCCAAGGAGTGAAAAACCGTCCTCATATTTTGAAGCATTTTTCATCTTGAGGACATCAGGTCTGAGGAATTTATAAACTGCCAGGTGAAACAGACAAATTGATTTCCAGAAAAGCGTTTTGGGCAAGAGCAGTTCAATTTGTCAAATTTGGTATTTCTCTCTGCTGACAGAGAAAATATCAGGTGTACTAGCACAAACCAAGGCTCCTCAAGTAATGTTAGCATGCATGTCTCGAGAGCAAAAAAATTTTTTTGTTACCCTGGGCTCTCTGACATATAACTGCACAGCAGAGCCAAGCATGCAGGTTAGTGCTGAGAATGAGTCAGAAGCAATTGTATGAAAGATTGTATGTAATTTCTTGTCCTGTTTGTGCCATAAATTGTCCAAAGACTTTTATGATTCTGTGAATACCAATTACACATCTCTGCCCAAACATTCAAGTAATCTCAAGCTCATACACCTGTCACTGCTTTGGCCAGCACTAAAAGATCATTTCTTGTCCTCTGAAGCATCGCCATATATATGTTGTTCTGCTAAGCAACAAATCTGCTTGGTCTTCGTTCAGAACTCGCTATTGTTTTTTGGAAAAACCTAATGCAGTTTTCAAAAAGCTGAACTGAGCATTCCACTTCATGCAAGGGATTAAATCAGTACAGAAAACAGTAAAAGAATTCCATGCTTCAATATTTCTACATCACATCATGACATGCTGAACATGTGAACAGGCCATATCATTTGATAAAGTACACTGATGTGAACAAAACATAATTCCAGTTTAGAATTCTATACAATCCCAATTGGTTTATATATTTTTATTCTTATTCACCCTCTTTCCCTTATGTCATATTTTTAATCCCAGCTGGTGGGGATGCAGTGATGCCTGTGCTGTGAGTAGCCTCAGCTGAGGTTTGCCCTCCCCGTGGAACAGCCAGACTTGCTGCTCAGCTGTAGCTTAGCCCAGGGATGGGGCTTAGCCTTGGGGACCTTTGTCATTTCAGTGGCTGTTCCAGTTTTGCTAAGCTAAACTCAACAACTTGTGTGGCCTAGAGAATGCTGAAGATCTGCTCATACCTTTAGAGCATCCCAGAGCACAGTTCAGCCACATCATGAAGGATCGGGATGAGAACATGTCCCAAACCCCAATTATCTCATTTCATTTTAGGATGAAAACTCTGCTGAATTCTTTTTCAATGGTGTTTTCCCCCTCCACTGCAGTGGAATGGGGAGGAGAATCAAAAGTAAAACTTGTAGGTTTAGATAAGAACAGTTTACTCGTTAAAACCAAAGTAAAATACAATAACAATAGTAAACAATAATGACAATAAAAAGGGAAGGAAACTAAAAAAAATTTATTTATGCACAATACACTTGCTCCACCCGCTGACTGATGCCAGACCCCATTCCTGAACCTAGATCAACCCCACTTCCAGGTAACTCCCCCAGTTTATATATTGGGCATGACATTCTGTGGTGCAGAATATCCCTTTAGCCAGTGTTATCCACACTATTTTCATTCCACATCCAAACTACAGCACCGTGTCAGTTAGTGAGGAGAAATTAACTCTACCCTAGCTGCAACTAGAGCATTCTAGTAATTCACACAGTTTTCCTTCTTTTAACTTGTGTCATCTGTTAAAATATGGTAAAAATCAATTTCACTAAAATAACATGAATCATGTGTGAAAAAGAAGGAGAGACAACTGCCAATATCCATCTTTTCTTGGTTAACTGACATATATATTGTAACAGCTTAATACCCTGCTCTTCTCTGCAGTAGGGGAAAAAATAGAAAAATAATTAAGTGGAAAACTTCTTTGTTAACACAGATTTAAAAGCATGACAATATTAAGGAATGCAGTACTCAAGTTGTTTATTCAGACAGCAAAAGAAGTAGGGTTTTTTTGCTCACCCAAGTGCTTAAAGGCTCTATACTCATCATTTTTGTAATTCACTCCAATAGCTAATGAATCTGAACCAAATACTTCTCAAGGGGAGCCCTGAGTTTCCCTAGACCAGTGAGAATTTTCAAGAATAAGTGTTTGCTGCACAGGAACCTCTCAGATGCTGTTAGATAGATGTTGTTAGATTTTTAATTAAGACCTCCTGCTACCTTCCAAGCCTCATTCTTTTGTTGAGATTTAAAAAATATATTGCACTATTTCTGAATTAGTCACACTTGAAGCAATCTCCAGGGGTTTCCTTTCAGGCCTCTCAGGTTGCATCACAAAAATGTTGACTTTATGAACTGTGAATGGATTAGAGAAACTGACAAATTTGTCAAGCCTGAATTGGAATGTAAAGACAGCTTGTTTGATGCAGTAAATCATGTGAAAACTATTTCCAAGGAGCCTCTTGACAAGCTGTCAGGACATTGGTTGGACAAGCACCAGGTAGCATTACTGAGGACTGGAACAGCGACCACAGTGAGGAAATATGTCATTTCAGCTCTGTATTCCACTTCTTGAGAACTGGCTGTCATATGATAGAAAATATCCTTTCTGTCAGATTGGTTTTATGTGCTAGGGCTCTACAAACTGGCTGCTTTAAAAGGTGCACATTCCCTAAGCATAGCTTCAGGCACAAAAGCCTAAACTAAGCAGGTTCCCCTTTTCTCAGCCAGTGGGAGAGACAAGCTCCTGTTGAGACTCCTTCAGAGATCACTGTGAGTTTCCTTCCATGAGCTCATTTTAAAATGGCCCATCTCCTGGGTTCTTCTCAGCCCACTTCCCTAGCCAGCTGAGGTCTTCCTGAAGAGTAGATAGCACAGTCCTCCCAGTTTTGCATCATATTCAAACTCGCTGAGGGTGCACTCTATCCCCTTGTCCAGGCCATTAACAAAAAATATTTTGGGCAAAAAAATATCAAGGGCTGGTTCATTCCACTAACAAGCGTCCTCCTGCAGGACTTTGCCCTGATGACCACAGTTGGAACAGCCAACATATGAATTTGTTTTCTATTCTCTCAAAACAATTTTTGTTTTTTCCAGACTGTTTTCTTGTTCTTACAGTTAGAAAAGACAATGGCAGTTACTGATTCTTACTTTCTGAGGAGGCTTCTCTTCTTCATGAAAAACTGTGAACAACTTTCAGTAGTATTTTTAAAAAGTGTAATTAATACTGCACTGATTTAAAGGAAAAGCATTATGTGAGACTCATGGCCCAATCTGTTAAGCTCTGTTGCTTCACCACACCTACTGATATCCTTTGGCTTTCATAAAAGCATTATAAAATTTTTAAATCTACTGTAGGAATATTCCTCTTTAGCTATTAATAAACTTAAAGGGCTAATTGTTAGCCTTGACCTGGTTTCAGAGCTCTTAATTGTCTTAGTTTATTCCCTAGGGGTATTGTATAGCTTTACAAACAGTTATAGATGTCTGATCAGATAGTAAAATGTTAATTGTATCTTTTATATGTTTTATTGCCATTTTTTTGTCCTGTTGCTTTGTTACCTTGTTTTCCATTTCAGTTCTTCATATCACCTTTCTCTGATTTTCAAAGTAGAAATGCCTATGACAGTTAAATTATTCATATAAGGACTGTTCATGACTTTCCAAGTCATGAACATTAATCCATTAATCTCTGAAATGTCACTCTGTGTAGAGAGTCCACATCAATTCTCAGATCACTACCTGCAGCACCTGTTGATACCAAGGAAGCTGTGCTCGGTCGTACATTATCATTTGAGGTGGCACTGGTAAAATTTCCATTTTATCAGTACCACACAACAAACGCTTCCAGAACAACCTGATTCCTGAAATAAATATAAGAAAGGAATATTTTTAACATTCTGAGTAGTGTATTACTCTATTTTGTAAGCACATCATGTGAGAAATCACTCTATATTTCAGTGGTTATTAAGTTTAGAGTAAGATTATGGTAGCAAATAGACTGCCTATCAATCAATGTCTCGCTACAATCTTGCCTATGAACTTCATGATTGCCATTTCTGAATCTTTTTACCTGTGATATGTGCCAAACTGCACTGCCCTAAGAAAAATATGTAGAAAGTCCTTTCCACAGAGGCCAGAGACCCTGGCTCATCTTCTTTTCTTCTTCTGATCCCAAGAATTTCATGAAACTGCTATGAAGAATGATGGATGAGAAAAAAGGCAGAGTTAGATAGTGATGGCATTTTCAAGAGTTTACGAGATGTATAAAGTAATTATCCTCAATCACTACTGCAATCCTTTTTTGGCTTTTTTTATTTGTTTGTGATTTCTACCATCATTTAATAAAATATACTCACTGTGAGATATTTGAATCCTCTGAAATTGCAATTGTCTATTTTTCCAATGAAGACCATATTGTACACTCTTATTATAATCCTTTTTTTACACCTTGTTCACCACAATGCGTACCTTTTGGCTTTTTCTCGCTCTTGACTTTTTCTCACTACTGGACACTGGCTTCTGTCGGACCAAAAAGGAAATGGACAAATGACTCACTAAGAAATTGGACTCCTGACCATGGCAAAGCTTAATTTGCTGCTGTGCTAAAGCTACCTCTCATCAAGCTGACCTTATTACATTCCTGGCCCTCTCTTGTCTTGTGCTAGTTGAAAGCACATACTGTCGGTGGCTGGTGTTCTCCTCAGGACAATGCAATGTTAATTCCTGATAAATCTCCTACTTGCTGGATTAATAAAACTAATAAATAAGAATAAAGCTTGCCCATCCTGAAAGAAATTTAGAATTGGATGTCAATACAAATGAAGTTATAATTGTCAATGCACAGCAATATCTGTTGAATATCCATAATCAGACTAATAGCTACAAAATACACACTTTATATATTATTTTTTTTAATTAGAAGCTGTGTAGCAGTGTGAGAAGAAAGGAATTATTAAAGCAAATGAGAGCATGCAGAACTGCAGTTTTCTGATGAATCTATTCAGTTCTCAAAGACTGACAAGGGAATATGGATTTTCTGTTTGAAAATGCAATGTGCATAAAACCTTCTATGCTGGTTTGGCAAGGTATGGGGGTTAGTAGTTGCAGGGGTGGTCTCTGTGGAAGAAGGTCGGTGCTTGTCCTGCACTGCACATTGTCTGTCAGGACAGACCAGATAGCTCTCCACCCATCACAGGCCGAAGATGATCCCATCACTGAATTTGGTGTTGCCTCTGCAAAAATGTTTTTATGAAAGAATGGAAACTCTTGAAAGAGGAGGAGGGAACATGGAGACAGTGAGGGAACAGAGATAGGGAAATGAGGGAAATGAGGGAAACAGCAAGAGGTCAGAGAGGCAGGAGCTGTTCCACGGCAGAGCATATATTCCCGAAGGCACAGAGCCTGTGGAAGGCCCAGGCCAAGGGAGAGGAAAAAAGCAAAGAGGGAGCACCAAAAGGAAGCACTTCAACCTGACATGCAAACACTGGCATCCCTCCACCACTGGATCCCTTGCCACATTGAAAGTACTGAGCACAACATGCGGCCTTAACCAGCTGGGAGGTGAGAGGTGCCTGATGGGAAGCTGGGGAAAAGGAGTGCTGTGTTTTCCTTAAATGTTTTAATGATTCTTTCTTGTTTTGCTTTTGCTTCTCAACACCCAAAAGAGTATTATTAAGTATTTATATAATTTTCAATAAGTAATTTGCCCAGTTTGAGTCTACTCTGCCTGCCACAGCAATTGTGACCTCCTTGTCTTTTATCTTGAAACACTAGCCATCTTCAGTTCTGTTTGCTCTTCAGCCATGCTGAGGGTAAGAAGGGTGAGAAGGAGCTGTGTGAGTGTTTGGCTACCAGCCAGGACCAGTCCATCACAGACCTTTTTGGTAATTTTCTTCTTCGTAATGTTGCTGACCTCCTCAGCAGTCCCCCTTAAACAGAAATTAACCTTTTTTACAGTAATCCACCTAAGTCACAGAGAAGCTGAAACTGCCATCCCCACTGCTGTAGAGGCTTCAGAGACAGCTACACATTTGACATTATATATTCAGCTGTGTGGTGTTTGATCAATTGCAATGTTCTGCAAATGGAATGACACAGAAGATTTGCATGAAAATAGCAAAGAAATACTCATATTCACCAAGGTTGAGACAAATGTGATCTACATGACTCTTCCTAATGTCTTACTGGAAAAGTGTCCTGTTTACTTAGAAAACATTATCTTGGACATCCTCTCTGTTATAAATAATAACACTAATAAATATATGCAAATAATTTGACCATCTCATTTAAGAAAATACTATTTCTATTAGCAGAAGCTGCAAGCTCCAAATTTGGTGTGCTATTTTGCTCCTTTATGCTTGACTGCTTTCTTAAAAATGCAGAAGTCAGTATCCAGAAGATTTGTTTATATTCAGTGTCACAATGCAGCATCCAACTGTGATTTTTCAATATAATTAGATGCTCAGCTGAACATCTAGTCTTAGTCAATTCAGTTGAATGCAGTTGTAATTATGATATATCAGAAAACGCTGTTTACAATATTCATTCCTTTCTGCTACTAATCAAATTATCAAATAAATTTTTAAATCTATTTTTGAAACTTCTTAGCACTTTGTAGATTTTTATGTTATCTAAAAATTACTATTAAACTAATAACATTAAAACACGAACCACAAAACTGAATGACATGTCAATATACAAAAAAGAACAGAGAACTAATGTAGCATGAAAATAGAACAATCAAGCAAGACTGTTTAAAATAAAACAAAATGGCAGCTTTTAAGCTCATATTTATCACATCCAATCAAATACAATGAATATATACTGTCACAAAAAAGCAACAGATTGTAAATATTTCACAGTCTGCATAAGAACAGATTTCTATCCTTATCTAGTGATTACTTTGAGTTCACATAAATAGCTGAGAATAATGCTAACTGAGAATAATACAGCTTTAAGAAATTAATGAATTTAAAGTAAGCAGAGGTTTCAAGCCAAATCTTAAAGAATCATACAAGAATAGAGTTAAAGCGACCTTCAGAAGGTATCTTACCTATCTATCCATCTACTCTGAGACAAATCATCAAGCTAAACTAAATATTTTATTAACCTGGCCAAAAAAAAATCCATTCGGTAATGCAGATCTCAGAAAAATTATTCCATGCCTCAGCATTAATTTTTTTTTGTCAGAGAGTCTGTCTTATAGTCAAATACAAATAATTCATTACAGAATTTAAGGTTATTACTTCTTCTCCTCTGTACCATGGACACACACAAAACAACCTTTTTTTTAAAAAAAATTCTTCTCTTTTTATACACACATTACTCCGCATTAGAAAAATTTTAGACTAAATAACCCCAACTCTTTCCATCCATCTTTGGTGGTCACATTTCCTAGGCCTTTCCTCATCCACACTGCCGTCCTTCAGAATGCTTCCAACTGATCTACTTTTTTTCTTAAAGCTTTATGAAAGAAATGTGACACATTAGCTCAGCCTATCAGAACCCCTGAACAGGAAGGTTATTTTATGCATCTCACAGCTCACATGTGATTCATTCCTTTCTTCTCTAAAGAAATGCCACCTAGCCCATTGTTTATCCTTGTGTGTTTACATTGTGACTATTTTTGCTGAAGTGTGATATCTTTTGCTTGTCCCTTTTGATCGCATCTTATTTCTTAACCATTTTCTTCAATTCAACAAAATACTTTTGTAGGACAATGAAGAATCAATTTTATCTGCTAACAGTACCTGCTATTATTTAAGAGTCTTCAATTTACTATACTTCCTACATGTGTTATAGTTTATAGAGAATGGCAGGGCCATTGACAAGGCTGTAAGAACATACCAGCATATTCTCATCATTCTGCAGGGCATGAACATCTGCTCTGAGATTTCTGTGGAAATTGAGCTCATACAGTACCTCTCAAGAGCTCAGCAGTCTGTTATATAAGGTCTTGACACAGCTGAAAGACCCTTGATTTCCACAAGATTCCATGTGGCTTTGAGTCCCATTGAAGTCCACAAGAATATAAAACATCAAGTACAACACAGCTGCACTCTGAAAAGTGTGAGCAGCAGTGGATGAAATCACAAGCACTTGTGAGTTAAGCTCTTCTGGTTCTGGCCAGGACAGGGTTAATTTCCTGCAGTAGCTGGGAGGGGGTATGCCTGGGACATATGGTGGTACATGTTCTAAACCACCTCATATCATTGCTGGGGGCAAGGGAAAGGAGGAGGAGAGGTTACTGCTACTCAAAAAAACCGTAGCAGAGAGAGCTGGTATTGCCTGTTATTGGGATATTTTTCTCCATGTGAGTAGTTTCTTTTGTTGTATTTTCTGTCATTAGTATTGTGGTTGGTACTATTCATTTTCTTGTTCCATCGCTGTTTCCAGTAAATTGTTCTTATCACAGCTTGTGACCTTTAACTTTCATGTCTCCAGTTCTCCTCTTCATGCACTGCAGAGGAGGGAAAGGGAAAATGTGGGAGTGAGGGAGAGAGGAGCATGGTTTGGAGAGCCTCGGTGGGGGCACTAAACTGGGGAGTAGCATTCCTAAGCCATGACATAAACAAATTCTAGAAGCAAAGATGAGTGCAAACTCATCACTAAATTGTTAGATACTAACAGGAGGTCAGTTTTTCTTGCGCTTCCCTCTTAATCAGCTGAGGAGGGAGACTTTCATTTTTGTCACGGTAAAAAAACAAATGGTATATTTTGCCTCACTTTGAATATTTTGGCTGTTTCCAAATGTGAAATAAGGTTTACATTTAGCATGTTTTGCAAAATGTTGTTTCTGTTTTTCCATAACAAAGAAGCTTTAAAAAGTAATCATCTATCCCAAGAAAATAAACTGACAAAAACTTTTGGAAGACTGAAGACAAACATCTTCTAAGTTATAAACATTTTTAAATAAGGTGGTCTGTTATTCCTGGTAGAGCAACTTCTGTTCAGTTTTTCATAGAATGCTGAAGCTAAAAATGTTAAGAGCATTGGACACCCAATGCTTTAGCTTCAGGGTACTGAAAAGCACTTAAGACCCTTTGAGTTAAAACCTGAATTTAGGATCTCTTAGAAAGCATTCAGAATATCTAAGGATAGAAGGTGAACATGACTAGTGTGACTAGATAAAGTCATTCTGTTTAAGCCACAGGTTTTTTCCTCCTTTGTTTTAATTTTAATTTAGTTTTCATTTTACTTTTATTTTACTGAAAGCCAAAAGCAAAGTATCATTAAAAAATACATTGATGCAAAACTGAATTAAGAATTAAATGCAAACAGGGGAAAAAATTTGGAAAAATTCCGCTGTACTAAATGGAGACAGAATTATCAGAATTGAGCCCCAATAGCTAAAGGATTTTCAAGTAAGTGAATAAATGGGTTTTGTGCTTTTGGGGTATTTTATATACCCCAAAAGGGCCATATTTTAATAAATTATAATTAATTTTATGTATAAATGTTTTCTCCAGGCTGGAGAACTCAATGTCTGGAAAACAGGCACCATCATCACACAAACGAAAACCAAGTAAATTAATAGGAATAGGCCTCCCAGTAACATCTCTTCCCAAGTCTCCTTCAGCTTCCTAACATATTTTTTTAGCTTCAAAGTAAGGAGCTCACTACATATTACATTAACTCCAACTCTAATTTTCTCAGTGTATTTGGACTACAAACTTCATGGGGTGAAGACAGGCTCTTTTGTTCACCACTACATTGTTAAACACTATGATTTCAGTTCATGATGGCATACATAGATTTTCGCAGTGAGAAAAGTAATGCCTGTGATAATAACTGTAGTAAGAGTTTCATTCTTGAAATGGAAGAACTTGAATTTTCCAGGTAAACTGGTTCATAAAAAATTCTATTTAAAGACTTTTCTAAAGGAAAAAAACCTTAGGTTTTAGTACATCATAGAAGAGAAATTGCTTCAGTTACTGAAAATAACAGAAGAAGAAACACTTTACTATTTTAAAAGTAACACATAAATAGGTCTTGTAGAAATAGTTCTGCTTATCTACACTCACACAATTGCACCCTTTAATAAGCTCTTTTAATGAGTTCTTTTTGAGAATATGTGCCTGGATTCCTGTCCACTGTAACATCACTGTTGTGAAGCACACATAACCAAAATTCACGTGCAATGTATGGATATACAAACAAATGCTCCTACATTAAAAGATTAAATACTCCAGTGATGCTACTTTGTATTTAATTACCTTGTAGTTATAAATGTGCTGCTTTTCTCACTAAAATATCTTAATACTTTCCTGGTTTTATTTCTGTGTTTCCAAGAAAAGGAAAAACCCAGTGCTTTTGAAGTGTAGCGGTTTCTTTTTGTGATCTTTCTCCCAGGATATGTGTCACACTAACACATCAAGTCTTTGGGAAATCATATAAATCAGATTTATTTTTTGCAGAAGCCTTCTTAGCCAGTGTAAGCTTATAAGCATCAACGAAAGAAGCACAAACTTCTACAGCTAGTCAGACAGCTGAAGCTTTAGAATAAAGAACAGTATTTCAACATTCTTAGAGCTAGTGTGTATTTCAACTGAAATACAGAAAAACTACAATGTAAAGAGATAATAAATTTCCATCATCGATTTCTACAGAAGGCTTTTGGGTAGATTCATTATTAGAAAATAAAATCCTATTGCTAAGGAAATCAGCTAAAAACACAACTACAGAGCAAACATACTTAACGAGTGTATTAAATTCAGAAAAGAAAAATGTCTTATTTCAAACAAAGAACCATACTTAATACCTGCAAACAGAAATCTAATCTGTAGTATCTATGATGACTCAATAAATAGGAAATGGAATTCAAACAGCTTTTTGTCAGCTTCCAAACTTTTAACTAACTTTAATAACTCAACTCTTACCATTTATCCTAATAATGATCAAAACCCCAATAAGTCTTGAAGTCACCAGTCAGCACAAGAATCCTTTGCAAGAGATTCCATGTATCACGTATCACCTTCTTTTAAAAGTAAACTTGGAGATTTTCAGATACACTTTAAGAGCTGATAATCTACAGAATTGCCACAAGCAGATGTGTCTCCAGGATCACATTAGTGGGAGACTTTCTTCGTTCCCTTGCCTACATTCCATCTCTTGCTCTTCCATGGATTCTCTCCCATTTATTTTTCCTTATCTCCTAAATACAGAGGAAAATTTTCTCCTGCTCAAAATTAGTCTTTCTTCACCCAATACTCCATTAGTGAGTTATTTAAAGCTGGCTTCTTGTGATCAGGGAGACAGTCATGAATCTGCTCAGTGACTGAGCTACGGAAATACCAGAAATAATCTGTGAAGGCGTTCCATGCTATCATATAACTTATAAAATCATAACCTGTACACTTTGGTCAATAAAAGATTTATTCTCTGCAAATCTTGCTTCTTACATTATCATAACATACCCAACAAATACTTATAGACATCTGTTCTATTTATTTTTTACACCCACATAAGTTATACCCATGTAAGTGAGCTTCAATCACACAGAACACTAATATAAGACGAACAACAAAGAATTACTTATTTCAGTACTCTATATGCTTCAAAATACTCCTATTCTGGTCTCTGCATTTCAGATTTCCCAGTAGTTACAAGTCATTAATCTAGCTGTTCTTTGCAGGAGGAAAATCCTTTAAGCACAGTACTTTGTAATGAGAAGCATGCTATAGTCATATGATCTCTTACTGAGTGACTACACACTAACTATATTTGTAAAGATGCAATTAATAAAAATTCAATTCTGGAGATCATCTAGAAATTCTTAAACATTTATACTGTAATAATTTCTGTAATTTTAATAAATCTGGATTTTTGACTTCTCTTAGCCTATCAATTCTAGAAAGCAACACATAATTTTAGATGTACTGCAAAGGATCTCTGCCTGAATTGGGCCAGTATGCAGTATCCATAAAGGTTCAAGTAAAAATCAAGTGTTATCATCAAAGCAAAGCAAAGTTAAAGGAGTAGAAAGGGATGCATTTAGGCTGTGAAATGTCTCATGCTGAACTTGGAAATCAATATACCAAGGAAGCTGTTAATTAAAATGGCCTGTATTCCCATAGGACAATTCTTTTGCTACTGTTTATCAGAGATAAACAGATATCAGAGGAAAATAAGATTGAAGAGATAGAATGTCCAATATTGCTTAAGGATTTGACTGACCCTGCAATGTGTGTTTGGAAAAACATATTTGAAAAACTTGCCCAGTTTTGGTTTTTTTTTTTGGTTTTTAGGGCTGTGTTTTATTCTCAAAAAAAAAAATACATGAACTCAAGGCTGGTTTCTGAAACTCTTATCTAGTTCTTGCCTCATTAAGAGAACAGTCTTCAGAAGTTCCTGTGACTAGGTATTGATATAATGTATAAGGTTCCTATTTCTAAAAGCTTTGATTCAATGTCTTATGTTACATACAATTTTGATGCACAGGGGGACCTTTTGGTCTTGCTCAAGTGAAAGGAAAGTTTTTATTATTTTCAGTGAGATCAGAATTTCAGTTGCATTTGGAATTTCCAAGGATTCCTAAAAGGGTCAAGAGCATGTGTAACTTATGTGTGGATCCCACTCCAAAACAGGGGTTCAAGAAATAATGCTACTATCTTATTTATTTCTAGACTTTTGTTTTGTAGCATAAGTGGTCTATCAAAAGCCAAAGCAAACTAACATTAAGATCAGAATTATGGTTCTGGTGAATTTTTTTTCATCTGAACAGATACTATTTTCTATTATGATACATATAAATTGCAGCACATTTCAAAATTACTGCAAGTAGTATGAGAATACATACACTTACTGGACCATTAAAAATCACCTTCTGATGTAATTCATCTAACTTCTCATAAAATGTCTTGAATTAAAACTAGTAACTGAAGAGGAAGGTAACTAGCACAAAAAAAAGTTTAAAAATAAAGAAAAACAGACTTCAGGCTAAATTTCTGGCAGACACAATTGTTTTGTTGAGACAAAATTAGGGTATTCTTTTCATCAAAATCAAAATTTTGCTTATATACAGCTTTTTCTCAGTTCTTCTCTTTTGATTATATACAGAACAGGACATAAAATATTTTGATTCTTCTAGGTTTAAGATTACATTATAGAATGATTTTAATAGTAAATTTAGGGAAAGTAACTGGAAACAAGCAGCAAAAGAGGAGAGAAGTAAGAGGAGAAGATCAAGCAACTATTTAAATTACTCTAGAGTGCAACTTGATGTTTCCAAATTATTTTAATTTCATTCACCTATAATGTATAAGTTTTTCATGATTTCACTTCACTGTAATTTTAATTGCTAAACAGATCTTTTACAGACATGAATAAAAGAAACCAAACAGAAAAGAGAAATGCATCGGTGGGTAAAAGCACAATTTTCTCGCCATATTCTTTTAAAGTACCCATTTTTTTACTAAATGACACAAGGCTCTAAAAATGTTTAATTCTTGAACATATCCCTTACCACTTGATCAACTTTTTTTTTGCTGATGAATTTTTCTTATTGTTTTCTATATTGAAAGCCATTGTTTTCCAAATGTAGATTTAAAAATAGATGTCATAAAAGAAGACAGACAATATTCCACCAGAAGTTCTCACTTGACAGAAGTAATAGCTCAAAGATCAGTTTGATTTCTCAAAATCTTTTGATGGAAACAAAGATGTGGGCAAGTCACACTAACCTTCTCAGCCTATCTTCTATAGCTGGCTCTTCAAACAGCGAATCATTAGTCCTCCATGTAGCCAGCTGTGCTTAATTTCCCAGCTCTCTCCTAGCTCTCACTGTGGGCTACTTTCATCACGCCTGTATAACAAGGTCTTAAAAATATTTTTGTTCATAATCAAGCATGGTACATCAATACTCAGTGGAAAGTACAGAATTTAAATTCATTGAGAACTGTGATGATCAAAGAAAAAAGTCTGTTCCAGAAAAGGTTGTCAACGGTGAAAATGAGTACAAAGCATAGATGTTCCTCCAGAGGCTTCCTGAACATGGATGGATCCAAGTTCCATTTTTTGAATTGGATTTGAATTCTAAGTGTAACTATAAAACACTCCAGAGACATAACTAAAAGAGTTCCAAAATAGGAGGAGGGTTGTGAAAGAAATTATTTGAAGGTAGAGAAAGGAGAAAATTGTTTCCAGTGGGACTTTATAAAATCACTAAGTGATGAGAAACAAGAAAAAGAAAGATGTCCCAGATATTCAGGACTGCAGAGATGGAAAAGGAAAGAGAGAGAGCATAGACTGGCAGCAGAGGTATCTCTGAGGTACTGGAGACAGAAAGCTGAAGTCTCTAAAGGAAGAACGTCACTTTCAGCGCTGAGCCACGAATGCTGTAACGTTGAATTGGCAAGCACTGCAAATGGGACTTTGGCAAGTGTCAGTGGGACCTTGGCACGTGTCAGTGGGATCCTGGCATGTGTCAACTTACAGCACCCAAACACCAGCAAGCCTCAGGGACCCCGTGTCACTGTCAATGACGAATACTGGTTTCCAAAGCCATTTAAACAACAGACGCCAGCAGGGTGTTCTTTCCCCCGTATTTTTTAACTTCCTGCAGGTCACAGGTTTTAAGTTCGCCAGAACTCGGCCGTGGCATCCACGTTTGACCGGCTACCCCACATCGGTCCGGCCCTGCCGGCACTGAACATCCCGTTCCAGGGGGGCCGGGG
>VXBU01014186.1:421801-433278 GCA_013400315.1 Bombycilla garrulus | reverse complement strand
TTTTTTTTTTTTTTTTTTTTGGTTTTTTTTTGTTTTTTTTTTGTTAAGAATGTAGGTGACAATTTGTGCTTGTTCCTTAAATTCTGCCTTTTATACCTTACAGATGTTTCAGCTGTTCTCAGTATTTCAGTAACTTAGAGGCATACAGTCTTAATTCACAACATTCTATTTTATTATTTGCTTTGTAGGGGATAGTTACTCTTTCCTACCCAGTAACAAAACTCGGAGATGGAACACACTTTTTCAAGATTGTTCTCCAAGGTAATACATTTAAGTAAGCGTCTTAAATTTATGGTACTACATCAGTAGCTCCTGCTTTTGTACAGTGTTCAGTAGAATGTTAGGTTTAAAATACTCTCTAAAACTGTTCATTTTCTACGAAAAAAAAGTTTATCTTAAATTTATGCCAGGTAAGTTAATGGAAGCAATATAGTCTTTATACATCAGTAGACTTCTTGTTCCATAACTTTTTAAAAGACTGTCCTAGAAATGTATTAGCTATATGTATAGCTTTAATAGTGTATTTCCAAACTGCTTATCTCAAGAAGGACCAAGAAAATTGCACACGTAATAGTTACTATATAATATATATATATATATAGCATATACTATGTAAGGGCACATTTAATCTAGGTCAGTAAAATATTTGTGTTTCATTCTGTTTTAATTTAAGTATTTAAGAAAAGGAAATTTCACCTGGCTACTCAAGTATTTGAATACCAGCTAGATTAGAACTTTGAAAGACCTAAGTTGTTCATCATGTAAATGATACAAAAAAATAATATATTCCTTTAAAGTGTCAAGCTTATCATCCCCTCCAGTCAGGAAGGTGGAGGAGGTAATTTGTCAGCGGTCTGTTGGATTCAAAGAACTTTCCATTTCCTTCCATTTCATTCTCAGCTTATTCCTTGCAGTGGCTAGAGAATCATCACATGCTCCCTCTGAGCTTTCTGCCTCCTGTGCCTGAGCTGCAGGCCTGGGCTGTGCAGGTCCTGCCTGGTGAAACTGTGTGTGGCTGGTGCTAGTAGGGGTGAATGAAATTGCTGGGACCTAAGTCTTCCTGCTGGCTTCAGGGTTCTCAGAGGGGTGCTTAACCTCCCAGCTGAGTCTTGCTGATATCAGTGACTGTTTAGGAGAGGAGAGTTGTACATTCTCCATGGAAACATAAGTTTGCACATCTAAATCACTGAAACAGTAAAAAGTAGAAAACTCTTAAAATGTTTATGCTTTGGTCCTCCTGGAATGCTATTAATTAATATTTCTATATCCTAGAATATCTTCAGTTTATAACAGGTTCTACAATAGGATCTTTGTTAATGTGGCTGGATAGTATTTCTTCTCTAACAGTATACATTGAATTATCCAAGTGGAAATCTTTTTCATTTCTGTTTAATTACACTGGTGTACAACAGGCACATTTTAATCCTCTAATGAAGAATATTCTGAGTAATGTGTAGTTAGCACATTTCCTGTTTGTACATTAATTGAGAAGTGCTAGACTCTGTAGATCAATTTGTTTTGTAAATCTCTTTCCACTGCTGTTTTGTTTTGGAGAAGGTATAGTGCTTGGAATAACTTTTGCTTTTTTTCCTTTAGATTCGGATAACTTGTATGCCCAGATCAACAGCATCAGTGTTTTAATATATGGAAAAATGGCAGAGGATTGTGCAAATATTATACGCCATGGGGTAAAAAAACCACCAAAATATATATACATATAACATACATGTTCTTATTTTAGGAATTGTTTTTCACAGATGTGTGTTGACTTCTTGTCTTATTCTACCTATCCCTAAAATTAGAAATAATCTGTTCAGTCCCTTCAAATCCATAAATATGAGCTAGAACAAAAAAAAGTATTTGCTTATGTAAATTCTTTCTCATAGTAATATTGAAATAAAGCAATTCTTTTTATCAGTGCTGTTTACCGAGCAAGGAGAGGATCATGAATATGGATAATAGAGAAGTCAGCCATTTATATTCATATTTTGAATGTTTTTCCATTTGGTATATTATAGATATATTTTAGAATTAAATTCACTTAAATGACAGTTACACTAAAAGATTTGAAAAAAAATTCAAAATTCAAGACTGTGCATACAGGGATTTTTTTTACTGACTGATTTGGTGCTGATGTCTTGCTTTGTCAGAGACAGATGTTTTGTTTGGTTAGCTCCAGGTAAAAGACAAGTTGGCCTGTGAATTTGTGAGATGGTGTGTTACCACTAAAGGAGGAAAACAAGATAAAAACAGTTATCTCAGTCTTTTTATATGATTGCCTGTCAGTTTAGTGCCATTTCAATATTAGCCAAATTTGAAATTAAAATTAGTATATGATGCATCATGAGCTCATCTTAGTGCTTTTTCATTTGTGATACGAATTCACACTAAATCATAGAATGATTTGGGCTGGAAGACACCTTTAAAAATCAGCCAGTCATAAGGAGGGACATGGGCAGTGACATATTTCACCTCATTAGATTGCACCAAAGCCCTATCCAACATTACTTTGAACACTTCCAATGATGGGGCATCCACAACTTCTCTGGGCAAGTTACAGTATTTATACAGATTCCTCAATTCCATGGAATTTTGAATTTTGATGGGGAAGCCAGGGTGGAAAGTTCCTTAACTAATTTGCTGAATATGCAAGCTGTAGAATCTTTTTTAATTCAGTGAACAAATCAGTTTTGTCCTGATAAAAATACAAATCTTGAATAAGGCACTGAGCAGCAATTAGAAGATAAAAAGATCATTGCTAAAGAGCTGGGTAGGAAACTGCGCCCCATAGGCAACAACCCTTAGACAGCCAAGGTACACAAAAATCTCAGTTTGTTCTTCTGCAGTGAACTGAGCCTTCACGGTACTTCCCTCATGTCTCAAATGAGATTTTAATTTTGGCTGAATATGAATATGAGGAAACAATGATTTTTTTAAGCTAGCAGAGTTTGGAAAAAAAGTCATTTTTTAGCCATTAAAGAATTACTTCAGTAACATCCAGTACTACTTATTTGCTGCATACCATTTCAGATAGTAGATTCAGATAGATTAGTATTTTTTAATTGCCATGTCATCCTTGGCATACTGTAAGAACTTCAGCTAAGTAGCGAGGGGGAGGAGCTGACAGTTTCCAAAAATGTGAGTGGAATGTTGTCTCTTGAGAGTCTTCTCAATTTGTAACAGAATAACCATCAGGAAAAATATTATGTATTTCACACTTTTTGAATCAGGGAAATAGAATGCCTTTTTGCAATTTAAAAATGTTCTTTGAATCTCATAGTTTATTTATGCAATACACTTCTGTTCACATGAAAATCCACCAATTTCTGTAAATAGCTTTGATTCCCAAGCCAATTACTAGATCTTCTTAGCTAAAAGTGAAATAGAAACTAATCTATTTTGAAAACTGATATAACATTACACTTCAAAGCATTGCAAATATTTTGAAATTTTTTTTGTATGTTTAGAAACTACAAGTCACAACCTGTCAAAGTTGACTGTGAATTTGTAAAAGATCTGAGAATGTATCTGTTCTTTCTACCTATAGAACTAGATTTTGAGGTTAGTGCTGTCTTTTCCTCATGGAAATTGCACAGTCCTTTCACAGTTTGAGAGGAGGTTTGTTTGGTGTTTTTTATAATGTGGTGCTACATATGGCATATGTATTACATGAGAGTAATCACTATTGACCTAATATTATGCAAAATTTTTTTTGATTTTTTTTTTTTATCAGCCTGTTAAAAGGCTGAGTCTATATAATTCTGAAGTTCCTTCTGATACAGAAGAGCAAGACAAGAGACAAGACTGGTACAGAGCTCCAATTCTGACTCAGCAGCCACATCCCAGAATCTTGTGCAGTCTACATTCTAGTAAAGTGCTGAAATGGGAATAATGTATAAGCAAGGCGTAGCTATTTAGATAAAGCTTGATTTTACTGTTGAAGGAACATTCAGGGTAGCATCAGCTAACAGTGAAAGGAAAGACACATACTAACATCTGATTCCAGCAAAATTCTTGGAGTTCCCTGAAGTTTATACTTGAGTATTTCTATATCTGGAAAGAATGAAACAACTTTCATGTAGGTTAATAGGACAGTGTTTTAGAGGTGCAAAGAATACTGAATGTTCTAATTGTTTTGATGTGTTATAACTTAGTTTTGAGCTTACTTCTAGGTTTATATATTACTTTTTAGTCAAAGTGTACATTGTGACAGTACCTGAAAATCACCATGCCTTAAGTAGTTTCATTGGGAATTAAACTGTCTGATGAAATTTATGCTTTCTGCAGAATATTTTCCCCTGATGTTTTAATAACTACATCTATCACTGTCTCTTAATCTGAAGCCTTTCTTTTTCTCATACAAAGCATTAAGGTTTTGAATCTTAAATCATTTAGTGTAGCATTGCCAGATTGCTGAAATAGCAAAAAAAGCGCTGTCATAGTGCAATATTTGGCTAAAACTGTCAACTTTAATCGGAAAACTCTTTTATTTGTTGTAATCAAATAAACACATGAAGAAAAGTTATTCGGTAAGAGTTTATGGAAGTGCTTTTGGTAGAAGCTTGAATAGAAATAGGGTTCCAAGTCTAATACGTTTATTGCAATGGAGCACACTGGCACAGCCCTGCTAAACAGATCTGATAGAGGGCAGCTGACTATAAAGGCGCTTTACATTGTATCAAATAGCTTTTTAGTCACCTCTGATTACCTAAAGATATTTAACATATATTCTATCTTCTCCTCTTCTCCTCCTTCTTAATTCTTTCCCTTTTTTTTTNTTTTTTGTTTGATGAGGATGCAGCTAAAAACACGAGCTCCTGCTGGGACTTTAATAATGTAACCCTTAAATCCTCTTTTTCTTTTTCATTCCTTGGTGTCTGAGGAACTTTGTACCAAAGTGAAAATAGAGTTACAGTTGCTTTCTGTGCCAGGAGTGATGCCAGAGACGTTTGTAAGGTCTCTTTTGCTACCAGAAACCTATCTGTTGATTGACCTACCTATTTAACCGTTAAGGAAGATGTTGGTCCAGCCAAAACAGAGTTTATAGGAGAGTTTCTTAAAAGTACAGCTGTAATTCAATGAGAAAGAAGCTCTGAGAAAAAAAAAAATTTATCACTGCTGGTCTGACGTGTGATTTCTTTTCTACCTTAGTTAAGCTAACCAGAAAGGAGTCAGTCTTTTTTGCATTCAAAGAGGAATGATACTTTTGCTTTATGCAGTGTGAATCTTCCTCCCTAGGCTTTGTCAAAAATAGCACTCAGTTACAGTAGCATCATGAGTGTGAAAGTTTTAGCAGAATTAAAAAGAAAAGCTTTCTGGCATTTGTTGGAAGTATAAATTCTATGGGAAGAGGAACTAAATTGGGAAAATTAAAGACAGCTTTTACAATTTGTTTAGATTTTTTTTTTTCAATGTCTTGAGACTTTAGTGTGAAATTTCACATCATATAGTCTTAAAATAGAGCATGTGTTAGAGTCTGTATAATTTTTTGTTTATTGCTCTGTCCTCATAGGAAACCTTCATAGTTGCAGGATTTAAGGTGGTAAAATTGCCTACAGCGAGAGAGGACGGTAGACATGATTGTCACCTGGAACTGTCTGAAGAAGCTGGATCATCCATTTATGTACGTGATTGCCAAACTTTTTTTTTTTTTTCATTTCCAAAGTGCTTTCCTTAACATTTTGCTTTATAATAGGAAAAACAAAAACAATCTATTAGAAACTGAAATGGTACAGAGCGTTTTACCACGTTCATCAGGAAACATGACATATTTGTGTGTGTGTGTGCTCATGTAATTTTATAATAACCCTAACCAAATTATTTTCTTGGTCAATTTCCACTTGTCGAGTGCAAGAATTTGACTTTCGTTGACTTTAGATAGATTCCTAGTGCTGTTTAAACTACTCTTGTGCATAACACATTTCAATAATGCACACAAGGTAGGTTGCGCAGGAGTGATTTCAGGTCTGTAATTTTTAGTTTTCTCTGGTCTATGAGTTTGTACTGTTTTAACTCAAATCATTAGTTTTTGCCTTTCAAATACATGGATTGCTATAATCTAAACTTTACAGAAAAAATTATATCTTTTTTTCCTGAGTAAAATATTTGTTCTTTTCTACTATTGTCACATCAGTTCTGTTTAGTTTTATATGTGTAATTGTTGTCTAATTAAGTCCTAAATTAAAGAAAAAAATATTTTTTTTAATTTCAGGAAGGCCCTTTTTTTTGGAATTGACCTCTATAGGTAACTAAAACTTGGCACACAGCTCAGTGAGAAACAAAATTATTTAAAATGGTAGTGCAGACTGTTTCATGACATTCATTATCTGTTGGTGATGATGATATATAGATAGTGTTTTTCATTGAAGATCATGGATAGCAAAACCTCCCTGAGTCTGAATAGGTGTGTGTAAACTAAAAGTGTCTAAATTTTACAAACTGCGCAAGGCCTTCAGAGGAGTATTGGCAGGATCTCATGACATACAGTCTAATACCAAAGCCAGTGTGCAGCTCCCTGAATGCCTGGGTTATGCTGAGGTGTTCACCTCATCCCTGACAACAGAACGGAGCTTGTGGCACTTTGTTTGGTGACACACATACATTGGATGCTTAACATTAATAGAAATGAGCAGACTTCATGTGTGCTTTGGTTCCTCAGTCATAACTTTTCACTCAGCTGTTTAAAATTAAAACCAGCTTGAGGAGTGCAGCTGAGGCGGAGAGCAAAAACAGATGCCCAGCAAGGGTGGGCAGTGCTGGGGCAGGGCTCAGCTGTGACACAGGGCTCTGTGTCCGGCAGCCAGGCTGTGCTGTGGCATTGGGATGGCTGAGCCCTGTGCTCCTCACAGAGAGTTGGGGGTGCTGGCTTTTCATCAAATCAACACTATTAGTTCTTTAAAAGACCTTACACTGAAGATAAGTTGGCTTATAAGTATGGCTCCAAAAGTTTAGGAGCTATCTTTAAATAAAATTTATCCCATTCTGGTCAATTTTTTCCCCCAGAGGAAAGTAACGAGTTACTGAGAATAGATCTACTCTAAACATTGACTTGTACATAAATCTTTATGTGCAAAACCTTAAACCCATTTAAGGTCGATGCTAAGCAAGTGCAGTTTTAAATTTGTGGCCTCCCAATTTTCAAATGCTGCTTTACTAATGTGGCCTGTCCTAGTCAACTAGGTGACTTTAGAAAATGCATGTATTTTTTTGAAGAAACTTTTGTGTGAGTGTAATTGCAGAACATACTACTTTCTTTTCTTCTGTAGCTAAAGTTTTACTAGATTGAGACATGATTCTTATGGCAAAAATGTCTGTAGTGCTGGTTTGTACTTCTGTTTGGTGTTGTATTTGGTTTAAAGTTATCAAATGCTGTTATATTTGCAGTACTTTCAATTTTGTAATCAGAAAATTTGTTATTTTTTCTCCACAGATTTACCTTAAACCAGAAACAACTGCTGCTTCAGAAGCTGCATCTGTGGTGAGTTTGTATTTGGGATATTTTAAAACCACATGAGGTTAACTGCATGTAAATAAGGTGTGGAATTCATTTTTGTTCCTGTTCAGTTTACTTCCATACTCTTATTCCAGCAGTCATTTAGCTTTTACTTTTGCAAATAGCATACATGGAACACAAAACAAAATATGAAAAAAGTAGTATGTTTTCTATACTCATAGTATGGCTCCCATCTTGATCTCCAAATGGACTTCATATTGGTTTAGGAAATTTGAAATTTGTTGTAAAAAGAAAAAAGGAAATATAAAACTTCCTTTGATTTAAAATCAGATTTCCAATGCTGGTCTGAACATTTCTTTTGATTTCTGTTTGGAACAAGCACTTATGTGTCTGAATTGAAATTTGATGAGAAGTAGTATTTTAAAGGCAGAGTAACTAGTTTATGAAATTTTAATGTTTTTTATCATGGAGTTAAAGATTCAGTACCAATGGTGATAGAGCTCATTTTCAATTTTTTTTACAGTTTCATTTTTTAGTATAGTACTTGAAAACTAACCTTAGTCAATCAGTTTGAGAAAACTCATATTTAAAAGAGTCTAATCAGCATATATTACAGCCTTGAGAGTAGGATAGTCCTTAAACCGTAGAAAGTAGCCTCTAATTTCTTTAATCATCTTTTAATCAGAAGATGTGCACGGTGGCTGTGAGAGGTAACCCCCCCACCAGCCCAGTACAAGGATTCAGTGCAGTGACATTGCCAAGCAGAAATACAAAGCTATTTATGTATGTGCTTTAAAAAGTCCTCTGGATGAACATGTTAAAATGGATCAGTAAAAAATTCTTTCATTGTTCTTTATTGTAATGACTTTTACTCACCTGGTTCACGTATTGAAACTTGCTTCAATTAACTGATTGGCTTATTGTAAGAAAGATGCAATCACAGAAAGAAATTAAAAGTCTGGTGTGCTTTCTCAGTCTCAAGTGAATAAGATACAAGGAAATAAGTAATCTTCATTTTTTTAAGATGAAATAAATATGTCTGAGGATGAATAATGTTAAAAGACAAAATTCTGTGTAAATGTTTGAATAATTTTTTCTTCTGTTCCCTCATTGCACCGTGCCTTTTCAGTCTGTTGCTCCAAAATATGTGTATACTCCCCTGAATCATCTTAAAGATGGAACTATAGTGAACTTGTATGGCGTTGTGAAATTCTTCAAGCCTCCATATATTAGCAAAGGAACTGGTATGTACTGTATTCAAGAGATTTGAAATTCTCCTCTTACTGTGTTTGTTAAAAATCAACCAGAACAACAAATTCACATGGTCTTTTGATCACAGCTTTGACCAGCTAATACTAAGGAAACAGAAACAACAAATAGATAAGAGATATCAGTCAGTCAGTCAGTTTGGGCAGACTGGTGGAGATAGCAAATGAATGAAGTTCTTAAAGGAGATGTGTCATTTGTCCAGCTACTTTAACAAGACTTTGGGGAGCTGAGGACTTGGAATATCTTAATTAGGCAAGCACTGATTGCTGAAAATCGTTAGGGCAGCCATTCTTTCCAGATATATAAAAACAATGTAGTTAAATGCATCGACTTTCGAAGTAGCATGTCTCTGAAGCTTTTTCCTACTGAGTTATTTGTCAAGTTAACCACTTCAAATTCTTAAGTAGTAGAAATTTAATAGGGAAATTGATTATTTATTTAGCAACTAGTCCTTGCCTAAGTGTCATTAATAACTTCCTAATATGTCTTCCCTGTATATTTTCAGTTGTTGTTATTAAAATAACAACAGTGGAGAATAGGGATACAATCTGATATCTGATAAAACAGTTTTAATTAGTCTGGAGTTTTGATTAAAAATATTCACTAATCAGTCCAATATTTCAATGTTGGTTTTTGATTTTTATTTTTTTTAGCACAGTCCAGAGTGATATTTGCTTGAGAGGGTACAAAATGGTCAATGATTGTTCTGCATTGTCAGGGCATGAAGTGACTCTTGTCAGAAAATTCTGTGATTGCTTTAGATCTGGCCCAATCCTGCACCAATGCTTTCTCTGTCTGACACTAAAAGTAGAATCATGTGGCTTTAAGCTGATGCCCACTCGAAGCATGGAAAGGGGCCACATGTACTTTCTCATGGGTCTTTATTCACTATATAGGTATGCCCTGAGATACAAGATGCTGCTCCTTCTTACACATATTAAGGCTTAAGGTTGAGGCTTTGCACTGTGAAGGTGGGTACCACTGGACTGGTACCTAATTTAGTTTTGTTGGTTTATATAATCTGTAATTAAAAGTTCATAATTTCCATTCCCATTATTGCATTAGGTGAGTGTTAAAACACTGATGAATGAAATGAGTTCTCGGTATGTTCATAAATCATTTATTACAGAAAAAGTTGTTTTAGCTAAGCATGCTTTTGCTTGAGGCATATAGTTTGAAACATCTGTATATGAGAACTTTGAGTTCTGAAAACTGTCTAAGAGAGTGCTTTGGGTCTTACTTGGTACAAGAGACAGATGGGATCTTGTCTGCTAGAAGATCTGTTGGAAGCGTTCAAAACTATATTCCAATTTTTCTTCCCCAATAGTTTAGGAGTCTTAAGCTATCTTAAATTTTCAACAAAGATGGTATTCTCCTCTCTTCCCTCCCTCAAGTGCTTAGCCTTGATATTTAAAAGAAAAGATAAGTCAATAGGAAAAAAAAGAGCCTCTGTCTTTGTAGTGTCCAATTGCAGAGATTATGTGCTTGACCTTGAAAGTTGTAGGACATTATAATGTGACACCAACCCTTTTTTTTTTTCATTGGTCAGTGTTTTCCATAAAACATGGAAGAATGAAGAAGAATCCTTGCAGCTGGTTAACAGTGTCATAGAATTAGTTCTGCTTTCCTGGGGAAACCTCCATCTATCATTTTATCATTTTTATACATGCAGTGTATTTGTATGTCACATTATTCAGTTAAAATCTCATTTTGTCCTATCTAGACATTCTGTTAGATTGTGACTATTTTGTTTTTTTGAAATATTTCTTAGAATCAACATTAGTAAAGGATAGCAATTTTGGAAAAGACACTTCTAAAAAGCTTGACTTCCATCCAGGTCAACAGTTCTACATGCCCAAAATGCAGATCAAGAATTAAATTAGATTCTTAAAGAATTTTTGAAGCCCTAAGTTTTATTTTTATTTTCAGTTTTATTTGTTCTTGAGCCAAGTTCATCAAACAGTGCAGAAGTTTTTTAAAATTATGTAGCTGAAAGAATGAACTCTAATTTAAACTATACTATTTGGTCAACTTGAATTACAATAGTCAATTTTTAGCAAGTAATAGCAAACCAACTTTACAGTGCAAAGCAAACCGTCACAGAATGTTGTGGTATCCATTTGTAAGGAAGCAGACTCACTTAAATCTGCAGTAGTTTCCTTCAGAGTATTGTGTTCCACTTCAGGGTTTTCTTCTGGATCAAAATGTTAAAGACTTATAAGTTTTGCAGAACAGAATAAAAACTGTGTCAGAGGAAAAGATAGCAACTTCATTTCCAGACCCCTAGAGATTAGAATGTTTTCCCTTCTGTTCACAGTGGTTTATATGCATTTCTTTTTTACATAACCACTCTTTCTTATCTTAAAGTATAGAAGATAAATATAAAAATATATTAAAATGAATTAATGAAATTAATAAATAGCTGAATAAATAGTTAATAGAAATCTCCAGACAGTTACTTTGATCTACAGTTTACAGATAACGGCATTGAAATGTCTGTTTAGCCAGATGCTTCTGGTAGTTATCAAATGGTATCTCTGAAGGGTATCACCATAATAGAAATAGTAAGCTCTAGTAAAACAGTTTGATTCTTCAGAGGTTTTGTTTTGGGCCTCTGCAGTATATATTTGTATGTACACATATATATACACACACATAGGAGTGTGTGTGCGTTTGTATTATTATTTTCTGTCTTGTTGAAATATAAATGGTAAAATAGTGGGGTCAGCTGCTTGGTGTTAGTGCTGACATTTGT
>VXBU01014186.1:384408-421757 GCA_013400315.1 Bombycilla garrulus | reverse complement strand
ATAGTCAATTTTTAGCAAGTAATAGCAAACCAACTTTACAGTGCAAAGCAAACCGTCACAGAATGTTGTGGTATCCATTTGTAAGGAAGCAGACTCACTTAAACCTGCAGTAGTTTCCTTCAGAGTATTGTGTTCCACTTCAGGGTTTTCTTCTGGATCAAAATGTTAAAGACTTAAGTTTTGCAGAACAGAATAAAAACTGTGTCAGAGGAAAAGATAGCAATTTCATTTCCAGACCCCTAGAGATTAGAATGTTTTCCCTTCTGTTCACAGTGGTTTATATGCATTTCTTTTTTACATAACCACTCTTTCTTATCTTAAAGTATAGAAGATAAATATAAAAATATNTATATTTGTATGTACACATATATATACACACACATAGGAGTGTGTGTGCGTTTGTATTATTATTTTCTGTCTTGTTGAAATATAAATGGTAAAATAGTGGGGTCAGCTGCTTGGTGTTAGTGCTGACATTTGTATATTGAATGGCCTCAGTAATTCTCGAAAACAGTATTAAATGCTTTGTTTAGTTTTGAAGAGAGAATGATTTGCTACAATAATGTCTTTTTTGTGTATTGAAACAAAAGAAACAGAAGGCAATCTTATATTAGAGTCCCTGACTCCTAACAACATTGCCCGAAACCTTTTTGTCTCTTGAAAGGGGGAAGTTATTGGTTCTGGGTAGTGGATTTTCCACTAAATGTTATTGAGGAATAAATATGTGATTTCCCAGAAGGGGATGTGTAATTAGATTGATGCTTTCCACCTTAACAATTTATACAAGCGTATTTGTCAGGAACTGCTGAAGTCCTCAGTAAAACTACAATAAATATTTAATCAGTAAATACCAAGGAAATTGTTGGTCCTAGTATCAGTAACTACTAATCTGGAAAGCTTTTTAGCAACTGTGGTTTTCTTAGGATGACTGAAAAATGGGTTTGTATGTGAAGCTGTGGGGTTTGGGGTTTCTGTGTTTTTATTTTATCTGTCTGTACACACTGTGGGGAAATGTTGTCTTTCTGCTCATGCTAATAACTGGCATAACAGAAATTTCCATAAAAGAATGGAAATGCTATGGCATTATGAAAGGAAATTTATAACCTGAAGAATAAACCTAAAGTGTTATGATAGTGGAGGCAACTTTAGATTTTCAGTAACTGTTACAGGGCTGCAAGAGATTCCTATTTCAACTTATTTAAAGGACCTAGAAGCTTGACAGTCAGCATTCTCCATGCAGATAGTGTAACCTTCTACTAATTACCAAATAGTTGTGGATTTTTTTATGGAATGAAAGAAAGAGCTCATTAGCTAGTTATAGCAATTGTATTTTTAAAGAGAAGAAGGCCTAATCTGAAAGACTATTAAAAGCATGTAAGACGCATGCAGACCATCACTCTGTATTTTCATTTAAATTAAACATGAGTTATGTCTCCTTGTTTTCATAACACCAGTTCTGGGGTTTTACAAGCATCCTTACAGGTAGCTGTCCATGGCAGGTGGTTCTTCACATGATGTTAGGTCTAAGTGAGAATACCTCTTCATAATAATTAAATATATTTACAAAAAGGTAGGTGCAGTTTGAAGTTCTATGTAGATATGTCAACCTAAATTCAGTGCTTTTACTGAGACAATCTGGTATGAAAGTAAAAAGCTTTCTACTGTAGCATATACATTTGCTGAACTGTGCATCCATTGTGTCATATTTTTATTGCAGGTTATTGCAATAACCTGCAATAAAAATCTACCAGTGGTAAAAATTTTCTTTTAAAGAACATCAATGGATTTTTTTTTAATCAGTGGAGTGGATTTCTCTAGTAAGAAAATGGGAAATTTGGAAATTGTCTGGAAAATTGACTCCAGTATGTAAACTTCAATTATTTATTCATTTATTAGCTTGGTAATGAAGGGATTTTGCTTTGTTGGAAAATATATTGAGAAAAATCAGAAGTGTGACCACTGACATTATATTTTGTTTAACTCTAGGACATTATTTAAATTCAACAATTCTGTGTAGAGTTTGACTCACTATTTTTTTCGAAAAAGTTAATTAATTCACTGATCTATAATGCTGCTGTGGAAAACAGGAAACAATTTTCACATTTCAGATGAAAAATAAAAGACAGGTGGCTTTTTATTTTTAACTTTCAAAAAGGACTTTGCTGAATGAGAATCTCATTAGAAAAATCAGTATTTATGTTTATGCTTTGTTCTCAAAGACCTCTATTGAAATTAGGTTTAGAGAAGCGATGTTTTGAGGTGACAGTAAGGAATGGAAGACTAAAGTCAGAGAGACAGAGAACCCCTATTATGTAGGAAGGGTTCCCTGGCTGTGTAAAGCAAGTGTACTATTTTATACTGCTTTGACTAGGATGATTATCAGTCTTGTATGATTATGCTAATTACACAGAAAATTGATGCAGTGTGTTAACTTCTACCATTAAATAGGCAGCTGCACATGTCTGGAGCTAACTTGCTTGTATAATCACAGCATCAAAGAGTAACCACAATTTTAATGTGTTTTTATGTTTTTGCTGTTTCCCCTTGATTCTGATGTTGGACTATATCAGTGCACTGTAGCATGTTATTCTGCATCCCCAAAGGATTGTAAATCTATGAACCATATGAGTTTTTCCTCTTAATTGCTCATTTTGCTCATGTTTTCAACAGATCTCTTAAGTTAACCTCTAGAATTCATACCCAAAGAAATACATCGGTCTTTGGATTACAGTAGTAAATACTTGCAGTTTTGTCAGCCACTGATTCGAGTTTATTCTTGACATTCCTAGCATAGAGTGTCAAAATAGATTCTATGCAGACCTTGTGCCTTTGGTGGGAGTGTGGAAAAGAGTGATCTCAGCAACCTCTGGATGCTAAAGATGATAATATATCATTATTGAGTCTGTGTAAAAATCTTGGGAAGGAAGAAGAGTACTAGTTTTATAGAAATACAAAAGGTTTTTATATCTGTAGGAAAAGTTTTATTTCTCAGTAAGCATTCAGTTGATTTCTTTGACCACTTCATTCATTCAAATCATTAGGGAATTTAAACTTTTAAGTTTAAATGATAGCAAAATTTAAGAGTATATGGGCTGGAAATGGAAGAATATTTTTTTGAAGCACGTATTTTAATTCAGTCTTCCATACCTGTCTTTGTGTTTAGGGAATTTATTCAGAGAGTTTACGTATAGCAATCATCTTTTTATGAATGCCTTCCTGTAGCTTTTTTCTATAAGACAAATCTGTCAGTTTTACTGGACTGACAGCATTGTCTTTCCAAGCTGGCTAGCAACACTTTATGTAATTGCATCTTTATAATGTACAGGAATATAATTGACTCTGTTTTAGAAATACGACGCCTTTGTTCAGCTTCTAGCTATATAAACTGGTGTAGTGCCATTATTGCTAGTTGCCTTGTAGAGTTACAGCTAAGGGAAGTTGGGGTTTTTGATAATTTAGATTTTTTTCCTCTTATCTTTGGGTTTTTCATTAAGAGATGAGGTGGTGTGTGCCAGAGCAAAACAGGACTGATTTGGGGAATTTATTTCATTGCCAGTTAACATAAATATCTAATCACTTATTCAGATATTGAGAGACAAAGAAATATTTCAACACTTAGGGAGAACATCTTTCCTGCACCTTTCCCAGATTCAGCTTCATTCCAGACACCCGTCCTTCCTAGTCTGTTCCTCTGGCTGTGGTTGCAGGTGTCTCTTGGAGCGACAGTAGGAGGTACAGGAGATAGGGTCAGGATGTAGCCTTTCTTTCTGCTGGTGCTTGGTTGCTCAGGTAAGTTACCAGCTGCCATGTTGCAAAAGAGCAAATGTACTTTTACTCTGCTTTATGTTTATAAGGTATCACAGCATACATGTTCTGTAAGCTGAAATGGAAAATACGGGTTTCATTTGTCATCACAAATACTGCTCTATCTGGACTGGTCAGCATTGTCATCTTTGTATCTTGTTTTTGACTTTAATTTTTAGATCATTATTAGAAGTGAAATTCTGTGAAGTTTAACTTCAGAAAGGCATATTGCATATTTTTGCTCTACTTTCTAGCTACCACTGTATGACTCTATTCTTGTGGTATATATATATCTATCTGGCATATTCTGTTGAAGTGAAGGATATGTAATTTATGCTTTAATTTTCTTGTAGAACTCATTACCTTTTCAGAAAGCTGTGCAAAATAAATCTTAGAAAATTATTTTATAAAACTGTAGATATGCTCTTCATTTTGTAGAACAAGTAATTGAAATGTGAAAGAATAGCATGCCTGTTGCAGACAGGTGAAAAACGTTTGTGTGTTCGTGTGCACAGAGCTGTGCTTAGTGACACATTTCATTTTCAATTATTTGGGCTAATTATCAGCAATGTGGGCCACATTTCTGTTATTATGATACTGTAAAAAAGTTAACTTTGAAAAAATTACACAGGTCACAGCAGAAAAAAATTGTCATAGGAGTGTTCCTCCCAAATTTACTAGATGGGTATTAATTATTCCGTAATGCCTGTTACTCATATACTTTTATATTTTACAGATTATTGCTCAGTTGTAACACTTGTGGATCCATCAAATGTGAAGTTAACTTGCAGTCTTTTTAATGGAAACCTAGATTTTCTACCAAAAATTTACAAAGTAGGAGATATTGTTCGATTTCATAGAATCAAGGTACGTATTAGGATGTGAGGATATGGGATGTTTACATGCTTGCTTTTCTGCAGTGAGAGCACCATAGGAATAATTTAGCTGTACAGAAATTACCTCTTGGAGACATTGGATTAAGCAGCTGATCGTTAAAACAGCTGTGGCTATGGTACGGACCAAAACTGAAAGTAAACTATAACATTTTTGTAACAACAACATTTATTAAACAACTTGACAAAAAAATCAAATGGTACTTCTAGATGGATGGAGTTTAACTGACATAAATTAGCACAATTTATTCCTCTTCACACTGATAGAATTGAGGAGTTTCTTTAGGTCTTCTGTTGTGGAACAGTTTAGGTTGGAGAGTCCCTCCGGCAAAAGGAATCTTTCAGGGCTTGTTAGTGTGCAGTGTACTTCTGCTGCTGCTTCAGTGTTATCCTGCATTATTCCCTATTTATCTGTATCAAAGGCCATGCAGGACACTGTTTACAGCTTTAATACTACTTCTGCTGGAGGTTTTTCTTATGCCTGCTGCAAGTCTATAGGTAAGAGGAACCACCCTGCAAGGACTGAATGGAAGTCTTGTAATGCTGAACCATACTGAGAGGTGCATAATAGGACCAAAGATGTGATTTTACCATTAATTTACAACATAACCATGCATAATTTTGTGTTTACTTTTTGTGTAGAATAATTATAGCAGGAATTAATAAAAGTAACAACAAAGGCCAGTGAAGGAAAACAAAAAAACCCAAAACAAACAAACAAAAAAACCAAAAAAAAAAATAAAAACAAACAAAAAACCCAAACTAGTTTGCATATCTGAACAATCTTTAGAGTGTTCTAGGAAACTTGGGAGATCTAGAAAATTTGGGATTGTACAAAAAGATGATAAAAGGGATAAATATCCCTGTAGTACTAAGCATGTACATTTCGATATGCTGTAGCAGGAGAACAAAGAAGAGAACCCCACGACAATTAATGTAAAAAGTGTTAAGATTTATGCAGTATTTGAGTTTCATACCACTGAGACTGTTAATAAAGAACTTGTTAAGATTCAGAAACAGTCTTAAGTTATTCTTCTGTATTATAAATATTTACAATAGAGAGAGAAATTAGCTAACCTATTCTGCGTTAGTGTAAGTTTTCTCTGTGGTTTCTCTGTAGGTTTCTATATGTAATTATATTTTGAAGCTTGTGCTGCTGATCAGTAGTTGAGATGCGTTATCAGTCTTGGAAGTTCATGAATTTGACTTCAGATGAGAAAGTGTTATACTAAATTTTAATATTTTCTCTGAATCCATCAGGGTAAATGTTATACAGATACATTAATTTCAGAAATTCAGTGGAGATAAAAACTTGTTTATTGCTTCTGAAAACAGAGTACATATTTTATATATGTGAAAAAGGAGAAAGTAGAAAGGAAGTGGTCAAAATAGAAGAATTAAAAAGTTGTTTGGCTGTGCTAGATCAGTATTGGATTTCTAAGTACACATTGAGAAAATAAACAAGACCACTGTCAGGAAATTAATACGTACCATCTTTTACGCAAACACAATATTGCCTAACTTCTGCTATTTATTATCACAAACTTACTGAAGACACCTACTGATATAGCATAGGTAAGGGACCTCACTGTTCTGATTTGGCATCACATTTTTGAAGGATCTAGAATTCTAGAATCCTTGTAAGTTGGTATTTTATCATTCTCCAAGATGATGTTTCAGTATTTAAAGCTTCTCATATACACTTTTTATATGTTTATTTTTTATATCAATTAGCTTCTCATATACAGGTTTTTTTTTCATCACAGTCAAGATGTTCTAAGTGTTTTCTAGTCCTAAGAGACCTCAAGCTGCTCACAATCTGTATCTCTTCAGATGCATGAGCTGAGTGCTTGTTTAGTTACTTTCTAAGTGAAAATTATCTAGAGTCACTACGATGTGTTTTTCTGGATGGGAATGTTCTGATTGCCCCAGACTAAGAAACAGGTACTTTGAATGTTTTTATATCTGATCTGAGCGAGTAGAAATCTGACACAACAGCCTGGTGCCATCTTCTGCAAATGAACTGGGAGGGGGAGGACCTCTTTCACCACAAGCAGCAGAGTAGGTATGACTTCTAATTACACATTCTGTACTTCTTCCTGCACTCTTTCCTGCTTTTATCTTCAGGCCTTAATCACCTTCTCTTAGCTTGCTGAATGGAAAGCAAGCCAGGATAGCAGAGGTCACAGTCTGTCAAAGCTGTGCTTACCAATGAGGACAGATAGATACACACAGCCCTTAGAGTGTGTGCTCACGTTCGGTCTGCCCCAGATGTGCTTTTGAGGAACTCCCGGGAAGTTGACATTGATAGCAAACACATCTTAAAAATTACTGCTCCCAGTTGCTCTACTGGCTACTAATTGATAATTTCTCATAGTAACAGAGGTGTTGGCGAGATCTGATGGTCAGAGCTAATACGGATTTAATGAAGAGGATTCTGTTGGAATTACTTCGGATAGAGGGTAATTTAATTTGCTTAGTATTTGTTGCAGAGAAGGAAAATTTTATGTCTTAGTAACAGAACTGGAAAATTATCTAGTTTTAATTACATTTCTGTTAATAGTCCTTGAAGTGCATCTTTGTGCACGTCATCTTATGATGATTTCTCATGAATTATAGAATTCAGTGATTTACAGTACTGTATCTGGTCTTTCAGCCACAATCAGTGCTCTGCAGAGATTGTGGAGGGCGAACCCTCCATCTCCCAGTATAAAAGCCAGGCCTATGGTCTATTTGTCTCGTCTTCTTTTATCTTTGTGGCAAAAAAGGAGTTTTTTGGGTGGATTTTTCTTGGACCTTCTTGTTTTTGTTCACTGTGAATGCTTTTAGTATCTTAGAAATATTGTCTAATGGTACACTGTTAAAGAGTAGGAAGTGGCAATCTGGTGGTAGGAGCTAAGCCTACAATACTTTATCCTCCCTTGACTTAGAAGTTTTGGCTGGTATTCTGCCTTTCTTAAAATGCCCCAAACCCTGCCATGACGATAGAATTGTTAATTTCCTCCTTGGATTTTCTCTAATATTCCTTATTACCTCTGAGTGATTCACAAACAGGAACTTATTTTCTCACTTCCAGTGAAGAGAATTGGTATTTAGTTTCTGTTTTAATGTGTGAGAATTGGAAAAAGTAGAAGCACATTCTTAATTTGGCATTCATCTTTTTCAGTGTACTCTAGTTCTTTAATGCAGTTAGGATGTCCAGGATGTGTTCTGGTGGGTCTTTTTCTCAAATGCACAGCATTGCAAAGCTGTGTGATTCATGTGCAACACTTGGAGACCTGAGACACTAACCTCTGATTATAAACTTCCCTTGTATGGCTTTCTTTGCATAGTGCAAACTCTGTAGCAATTACAAACGCTTAATTCTCTAGCTTTTTATCATAGTGATCCTGATGCTGTTCTCCTCTCTTACTTTCATTAACATTAACTTCTCTACATAGGTGCCAGTTGCTGTAACAAGTGAAGTAGGAATTGTAAAGTTGTCACCCTCTTTCTTAGACAGTACTATTGCATCACTACTGCACTTCTCAAGTTGTGCATTGTGTAGGAAATTTTCTGTAGAAAAGTAGGGTCATGAGGGTTATAGAACATGGTATCATAACATAAATGCACCATGAGCTGAACAGAGTTTGCACAGACATCGGTAACTGTCATCTACTAACATTGGGGTAATTATGGATTATAATCCTGTTGTTTTAGCTTTGTGGTAAGATCACAGAATCAGAGAATCATGAAGATTGGAAGTTGCTTCCAAGATCATCAAATCCAACCTTTGACCAAATACTACCATGCCCAATGCAGCATTCTAGATCTCTAGAATTAAAAAAATGGAGAAAAACACCAGGAAAATCAAATTCCTTGCATGCTGTTAATTGCAAATTCATCTGATTTAACTCTTTATATTTACAATGTAAAAGCATAGTCTCTTTGAGCAAAAGGATTTAATAGCCACAATATAGATGGTTATTCCTTTCGTAGAACAGTAGATTGACAAGTGTAAGATGTATGTTTTGCTAGTGAGTTTCTAAGGTATTTATCCACAGAGGAGGAGGAATCTGAATGTCAAATATATGGAGCATGGCTTCATACCAACATAGAAGTATCACCCTCCCTTTTTTGTTATCCTTTCTAGGTTCTGTTCTGTCTTTCTTCTTGTGCATCACTCCTAAATCAAGTAAATTTAACATAGCATTCATTCCACTGTTATTTACTTTGATCTTTAAACAATCTGCTGTTATTTCCAGGGGCAGTCTTACTTTTGCACTTAGCTGGAAGTTTCCTTGTCTCTTATATTCTCTCCTTTAGTTTAATCCAGTTTGTCTAATGAAAGCTGATTTCTTTCCTTCTTTCTACTTGATGCAATATGGAAGGTACTGAGAGACAGACAGCACAAGTGTCTGCTCACTTCTGTTCCTGGTCGGCTCTAGCCGTAACTGTCAGATTGATAAGGATGAGGGGGGGAAGTCTGGAGCTTGGATATATAGCATACTGGATGAACATTAATCTTGGGCAGAATATAGCTCCTGCACTCTTAGTGTCTTCTGAGTAAATGTGGTCCAAATATATAAACTTGGTCAAAATTAGATTTGAGACTTTCTGCTAAAAAAGATGTTGAAGAGTGTGTTGTCTGTTATACTGCTACCCAGTTTTCAAATTCTTTTTCTGAGGAGTGTAAGGAATTAAATCTTTTTTAACAAGTAGTTAGGCGATTCTTTTTAATACAGAAAAAAATGAGATTTTTTTCCTCAGAAGTATCAGGATTGCTATTGCTTTTGGCTCCCCTTCAAAAATGCTGTGAGGCACGCCACTCACTTTGAATGGAATTTAAATTAAAAACAAGTATTTTTCCTATAGTAAATAATGTCAGGGAATACTGACTGTAGGCAGTGATAGAGTGTCTGTATAATTCGAATTCTTAGCAATTTGCATGTATGATTTTCATATGAGTATTTTTGGTCAAGTTACTGAATCAGCTTTTAAAGATGTAGAAAATATTCCAAAATAGTAATTCTGGTTTTTATTAGAATTTCCTTAAATAAACTCTGCCACTTTCTCTGATTCCTAAAGCAGAATCACAGTGCCTGCTGGCTTTTAAAATTATTAAACCAGTAATTATTTTAACTGGTTTAAGTATATAAACTTTTTGCGTACAAATTTTTCCACAAAATACTTACAGGTGAATTGAATTGTTAAATAAAATACAATGTATTGCTCATTTTCTTCTTTAATTTGTGTTTCCATTGCTACAGATTTCTCTGACAATCTTATTTTATAGGCAGCAGTTCATGAATGTTAGAGAAGCTATCATTTATGGTCCTAATATCTAGATGTGTTTATCATGTCTTCAAAACAAATCATTTTACTTCCATGGGACTATCTTTAATTTTCTTTCAGAAGGTGCCTGCAGATAGTTTTGGTAGTTCAGTTTTCTTCTGGTGACATTTAAACATATTCAAAATGGTTTAATTTGTACTTCAGATGACTTCCCTATTTCATTGGTATCTCTGTTCATACAGGTGGAGAGCATATAAACCAGGATTACATTATTAAAATATAAGAAAATATAATTAGCATCCTGTATTATCCACATTTGTTTAGACTACTTGCTTAAGATGAGAAAACATTTACAAAATATAATGAAATATACCAGATGCATTCTGGTGGGCTTTTTTTCTGACAGGATACTTTCCTTCATACAAATATCATCAGTGACAATCATAAAAAAAGTAAAATCTTCCTTCATGGTATAAAACATGTACATTAGCTTGGTATATGTTGTTTCCCTAGGCATTTTTTTATATTCTAAGATGATCTGTGACTGCAGTGGTTTCATAATAGTCCTTTGCTTCTATAATTTAACAATCAGTTTTGATGGAAAACTACCATGGAGATGCTATTATTCCAGCTTTATACACTACTTACTATCACACTTTTCCATTTAGTGAGACGAATAACACCATCTTAAGTTAAAATAAAAAAAGGTATTTATTTTACTTTGCTGTAAATCTATTTATAAATATTTTAAGATTAGCTTCTTTTCAATAACCATATTCAGAATAGTGTTGTGCCCATAGAAATCACTAGAGTTTATTGTCCATGCAGTTTGTTAATGTGACATTTCACCTATTGTTCTTTAGTTTGTGGAAACTATGCCAAAGACTCCTGCAATTTGTACTGAATTTACTTGCTTAGAACAAGCTGAATGCATTTTATCTGCTCCATTTTTGTCCGAGAGGATATGTTATTTAGCAACCAGTATTTATTGAAATTATTTAAAATTCTCAGGGAATTTTTAGAGCTATCCATCTGCCCCACTTCCCTGTTAACCCCCTGCTTCACCCTCTTCCACCTGTTTTTTTTTAAATATGTCCATGTCCTCTGGAAATGACACAGAATCTACTGAAAGGGAATTGCTGTCATATGCAAAAGTCACGGACTGACTCCTTTATAAGTTTAATTCAATTTCAAAATTGTTTGGAAAATACGGCATTTACAGTATCAGTGCTTAACTTGATCTGAGATGTGCTTAAGGGTGCCATAACGAAATAACATTTGTCCATAGATTTTGTTCATTTTACACTCCTGTGTTCCCTCATTACTTTAGGAATGATTTGTTTTTTACAGGAGAAGCCCAGAGAGTTTCTGTTGATCATCATCTGTTCGGGGGGTCCAACATAAGTGATTTTTCACCTGTCAAATACATAGTTTTATAACCAAATCTGCCTTTTCTTCTCCTGTTTCTTTTGTTGTTCACTGAATAAAATCGTTGAATTCTGTTTACATTTGAGAGCACTCTATGGATCCTCACCTGCCTGTGCCTGAGGACATCTGGTTTTACTAAAGATCATTGGTAATTTTTCTCATCTAGACAGTTGAGCTTTATCTTCCTACATATTTTGTTTCTTTTTTTATTTTATAATTGCCTCTTCCAGCATTAAGCCTGATTTCAAATTCACTAAATGAGGGTACTGGCAGATGTCAGAAGTACAGTATATCAGCCTCCTGGATGCTCAAAGCATGACATAAAGGATTTGGGAAAAGACGAAAATAACTTAGGGTGAAATACTGGTGGAAGCCCAGAGAGACGAAGTACTTTCTTTCTGGTTTTGTGAAAGTCTTAGCGTCTTCACAGAAGACCAGGACAGAAATTTTTACTAAGAAATCAAGATATTTTTATGATGATTTAAAAGAACTAGTGAAGAAATAAATGAATAGGTAAATTAGAAATTAAAACACTTCAAGAAACATTTGTCATTTCAGAAGTATATTTTGATACAGGATGAATAGGTAAAAGTAATGAGAGTTTTCATCCCCTCTGAATGTTACCTGTTTAGAGAAGCTATGAAATATAATTACAGTGATACCAACTAAAGTAAACTGTGCATTTATGTTAGATAACATCTTACAGGGGAACATGTTTTTCCAGATCATAGATAATGGGAGGCAAATTGATTATAAAACCATGTATTTTCCTTATTTGTCCTTTGGCTTTTCTTGCATTTTCAATATGTAAAAATTTAATTTAAAGGTTAAAGGATTTAAGCTTTTTAGTGTTTCACTGAAGAAAAACTACATCCTGAATTGATGCGCTCCATTGGTCAGGTCAGAACAATGCTTAAGTGAATCAAAGTTTATCTTAGAGATCACCCTTAATGCATTTATGCATTATGTCAGAGTGGCAGGGATTATGGAAGTTCCTGTCACCAAGATTGAACTGCTCTGTTTATGAATTTCTAAGGTCAATGAATGCCTGATTTGTGTGCTTTTTAAATTTCAGCATATTTGTAAAATATTGGCCTAAATCATTGGCAATGTTTTGCTGTTTAGAACTTCTGACACATACTGCGTGTTCTGCACTTCCAGATCAGTGGGATTTTCAACCATTTGAAAATTGAGCCCTGGGAATCCCATGCTATATTCATGCGTGTTATCGCTTACTTGGTAACCCGACACGAAAAAGGGATGCGTCAAAACAGACTCTTTCAGCTTCCTGGATAATGAGTCATGCAGTGCTTTGATACAGATAAATCTATAATTGCAGGGAGCAGTAAGACTGGACTAGACCCTTGAAGGAATGCCTCAGACTGTAAATACTATGTTTCATATGGCAGCAGATACACAGCTAAATCAGCAGGATTTGGGAGACCTGCCACGAGCTGCGCAGTAGACATTGAGTAATTGTGATAGCTGTATTCATCATTCAGGGAACAAAAGCTCATCAGTGTTTGCTTTATGGAAAAAAATACCTCCTTGAACTGATATATTTTTTTTTCAGTTCCATAATATTGGGAAACAGGGCTTATTGTGAGGGGCCAAAAACAGGAATCCATAATAACTTTGCCATTACTCTACTGTGTAACTCCTAAAAACCAATTTCTCTTGTGCCTTAGTTTCCCCATTTTTAAGAGCAAGCCTGATACATTCCCCACACAAATATTTTGACATGTGCAAATAAAATACTCTGCGAAGATGCTGTAGGTATAAATGTTGCAGGTAGTTGTTAGTCTGCCTCTTCAAAAATTTCTTGTGTAAGTTTGTATTTCTACTTGTACGTTTTGTTTTCTTATTAATTTTATGGTTTTGTTTTGTTTTTATTTTGACTCTGTTCTCCCAATAGAACCAGAAATGATCAATGGTCTATTTTCCATGCACATGATAAAGCAGAAATACATTTGTTTTTCCATGCAATGCAAACTTTTTTTTTCTCATTCATATTTTATTACAGATCAGAGAATACAATGGACAGATGCAGGGAATTACCAGTGGGGGGTTTGCATCCTTAACATTTGATGGAACTATAGGAGCTCCAATAGTTCCTCGAACCTCTAGCAGAGTGTACACTTTCATGGATGAAGAACAGAAAACAGTAGAAGAATTACGTATTTGGGCAGCCGCTAATATTTCCATCTCTGGACCAGCAGCAAAATTGTCTGGTGTTCAGCCAATGATGTTCTTTGATCTCACTTGCCAGCTGATAGGAAAAGCAAAAGTGGATGGATCGTCTTTTCTTCTAAAGGTAGACTTCCTTTTTAAAAATACCTTGTTAGGTTTATTAAGACATTGTGATATATTTTTCAATAAAACAGACATATTAATTTAAATAATATTATGTAGATAAATATTTTTAGTGTGAGCAAATCTGTGATCCTTGGCTATTTTGTTTCTATAAAACAAAAGCCCAATTGTCTTTGAAGTTGATCACCTGATTTGGTTTTTCAGAGAGATTTATTAAGATGGCATTATATAAATCATCATTTCACAAAGGTTTTTAGTTAAATATCATGAGATATTCTTAACCTCAAGATATATTGTTAGTTTTAAACTTTATCATTGTTTCCTAGTTAGGAGCGTTTACTGCTTGTTTTTCTGGATTTGCTGGATATGATTAGTGCAGTAAGTAGCACTGCCTAAAAAATAACAAATGGATTATGTTATCAACATGGATTTCAGGTAGCTTCTTTTAGTTATACACAGGCACTTTGGGCATCAGTGCTCACTGAATATACAAAATACAAAGTGCCACTGAACAGGAGAGCAGATTCTTAAGGTAATTCTTAACATTACTAAATTAAAAGGAGGTCTCCATAATATTCCTGGTTTTAGTTCAGATGTATCAGTCTGGTGTTATTTCAAAACTCCTCTATATTTTTTTTTAATTGATTGTTGAAACATGAATAATGATCAAGCTGTTATTTTCCACTTTATGACAAAATTATATATCCACTGTGTTAAACTGTACTGTTAAAATATTTTTAGAAATAGTGCTTGCCATCCTTCACTGAAGCAGCAAAGATTTTTCTCATAAAGAACAATACATTACTACACAGAAACAAACCTTAAGTGCTTGCTATAACGTACTCTGCAACTGCTATAAATATTTCCATTTAATTATGCCTTTTGAAATAGATGTCAAATTAGACCCAGTAAATTTTCATAACTTTGTGGACTGCAGTTAAGTTGTTGATTAATAAGTGTATCCTCAGCATTGAAGGAGCTTTTGCAAGGACAGAGACAAGTTTTTTTTCTTAAAATATTATTTCTTTACACACTTTTCATTTGTTGTAAGACCTGAAGTCGATTCTGTCACTTTTGTATAGTAGAGTTGATGACTTGGGGAAATCTAAGGATAGACTTAGGAAGGTGAAAGTTTGAGACCAAATAATAGTAGATCAAATTTTTAGCATAAAATATTAAATAGCTAAATATGTATTACAATACATTGGACTAGACAAGCTTAAAAATGCTGTTAATATTCTGTTGCTAATTTCCTCCATTTTTCTACAATGACAAAATCCATTGCTGATATCAAATACTGGTTGTGATAGAAAAGAAGCCTTTCTAAAAACTTGTACATAGATCTCTGATTCTTTTCTTGATTTGCTAAATAAAAAAAAACCAAAACAATCAGTTCAATACAGCTCAAATTGAGTGATCATTAAATATTATTTTATTGTATTATTTTGGTTATGCATGTTATAATGATGATTTACATTTTTTTTATTGCAAGTACATCAGTTAAATTAGTGTTTGATTATACCATGAAAAATCATGATTATTTGAAGCACTGATCTCATATACCTAGTGGAGAGTGCTTCAAAGACAACTAAAATGAATGTCAGAAATTTTGTGCATCACTTGTAGCATGACTTTTAATATTTGCACAGCAGGAGAGTTGGACATGGCATAAAGATGCTATCACTGACCTGTCAGTGTCTACCATTTTCTGAGAATTTTGTTATTCATATTGGTGGAGACTATAGAATACACACTAGAAATTATTGTGTCATTTATGGCTTTCATAAGAGTTTTATTATTATTGTTTTCTTCCTTTCTGTCTGTCAGCTAAATTGTGTACATTAGGGTAAGTTGTACAATGAGCTTATTCTGCTGAAGACAGAAACAGGTATTTTGTCACTCCTATTTCAGTGTTTTCCAACCATGGTCATCAAATGGTATTACTAATTTTCTTTAGCTCTAGTCTGTTCATGACTAGTAATAGAACAATTTGTTGTTTCTTATTCAGAATTAAATTTAACCAGTTTTGGGTTTTATTTCAGTATTCATTTTTGAAACCAGGACAGTTTGAAGCCAGGATGTTTTCATGTTTTGTGTAAAGTAGAGCTGCGAAGTTCCTGACGTAGAGAGCTTTATCTGTTTTCATATTTGTGCAAGAAAAAACCCAAACCCAACTACTTTCGTAAAGATTTTTCTTCCAAGGAAACTTCACTAGCTTATAAATTCCTCTGAAAAGTGCCCTGGTGCCAGCCCTTTTAGTTCCCCTGGTGAAGGACATTTTAAAACTAAGTCACCATCCTTTTATCAGAACAGGGAGCATGCAGGTTATTTTAATCTATTTGTGAGATCATCTCTCCAGTGTAGAATTACCAAAGAGTCCCAAGTAATGCCAGTTGAAAAATAATGGAAAACTTGACAAATTTAAGGTTCTTTACTTTGTCAGAGTGACTAAATTTTTTATATATATATGCACTAAATCTGTTTTCAAGCTAAGTTCTGGAGAAGATGTGCTAATTCAAGCAATAGACAACCTCTTTTTCAAAGGTGGTTTTAAGTACTTCATGGTGCAGAATCAGAAGATAACAGGCTTTTTTTAATCTGTGGCAGCATATACCACCTCATTATCTGGGTCCTTCAGAATATACTCTTATTTGGCAACATAATTTGATGTCATGGGTCATTTTTGCTGTGAACAGTTTTCCCTTTTATCTCTTGATTTTGGATGTGCATTCCAAGAGTTATTCTTAATGCATTTATACATGGTTTTGCTAATTCTTAGGTCTTTTCCTGTGGGTCTGTTGATCCAAAGCAGTTAAGCATAAGGGGTAGAAATCCTTTAAAAATCAGGCTTTAGTGTCTTTTTTTCTTGCCCTCTGCAGTGCCTAACTCATGGAAGAAAGCACCTTGGTATCACAAATTGCCTGAAAATTGGCAATTATATATATGCCAATATGGCAATTATATATATGAAGTCCTATGAAAAGCAGCATTTCAGAAGTATAGTCCAAGTGCTTCTAGATTTTTGTTTTACTATGCCAGTATATCAAACCATTATTTTTGAGTCTTTGAGAAAAGTATATCTTCAGAAACTCAGGAAACTATAGTTTACAGAATAATGTTTTGGTTAAGAAGTAAGATTTTGGTTACAAGGTGTTAAGCTTGTCAGTGAACTTACCTTTTCACACCACTTCGATAGCTGAAAAATAATTACTGATATTTCCGTACTTAGAGTGTATCAAGGATTTAGCTTTAGGCAGACAAGTTTTAGAATCCTTCTTAATAGATATAAGTGAAGTATTATGTTTTTGTAATATGTTCTGCATAGTTAGCAGTGCATACTGATATAGGAGATCATCAGTAACTAAGTCAATATATGCTGTGTACTCAGACCTCACATACTGTAGCTGGAGTGGTTATAAAACCCCTATAGCAGGATTAGAATATTGAGAACAGACAGTTCTGCATATGATGAATTCTGGTAGTTGTAGCAGCTGACACTAAGATTGTCTCAGCTGGTCAGAGCATGGTGCTGAGAGCACCAAGATTGAGGCTTCAATCCCCATGTGGACCATTCACTTTAGAGTTAGACTTGATGTTCTTTGTTCATCCCTTCCAGCTCAGAATATTGTGTCACTCTGTGCTAAATAAAGCTGAGGTTTTGCTAGAGCTGTTCTTATCCTTTTTCTGTTTAACAAATTCCAGGTCTTAGCACTTGATTTTGTTCTCTGTAGAGGTTATTTTATGCTCTGTAAGGAGTAATAACTTAAAAAATTCTGTAAGGTGTAATTCAAGTATTTTAAGGACTTTTAGACTGAGACTACAACTAAGATCTCTTACTGTTAATAATTTTTAATCAAAATAATAAAAGAAAAGTTATTTAAAGTCTGAATCTAAAGTATTCTGAGCACATTGAAATAGTTCATTTGCATTGCAGGTTTGGGATGGCACTAAATGTCCCTACCCCACATGGAAGGTGCCTGTGGAAGCAAAAGACCTGGAAGGAGAAAGAGTTCTTCTTCATCATCTGAGAAATCTAGCAGTGGACATTCTAGTCTATGATAATCATGTACAACTGGCAGAATCACTTAAGGTAATGTGCAGTTTGGTATTTCGCTTTTTTTTTGTGACCTGTTTTCAGTTTAGAAATCACTTCAGAGAATGCATCGATTCAGCTCTGCTCTGATTAGTTCTATGTGCCTCTTTATCTTTTGCTGTATTTCCCATACCTTTTATTTGAATGCAAAACTTCTTCAACATGTGCTAAACAGGCTCATTACCCAAAAATTGCCCTGAAAAAATTCTTTCAATTAAGCACTTTCCAAACACTGTAATATAATAGATAACACAATGAAAGGAATACACTCAGAAAATGTATTCTATACTTTAGAATTATTTTTAAATGATACAATGCAGTATTAAACCTGTAGTCCTGTTAAAGACTCTTAATTCTGAAGTCAACAGAAGATTTTCTGTTTTATAAGCTTCTGCAGTTTGCAGTGCATTCTTCATTTAGTAGGTCTGTAATGTTGATTATGCTTAGATAGAGAAAACAACAACATAATTAAACATTAGATCTTCAGCAATACTGCCATCTTGCTTCTGAATACAGGAACTTAGCAAACAATACATCTTTCATTTCATGCCTTGCCCTCCATAGTCAAGATCATTTTTAAGAAAATATTTACCAGAAAATAAAGATAAGTTATAACCTTTTTTTTATGCTGGGTCTATCAGCAGACATTAAATCATTTTCATAAATTACCACCCATTCATAAGTAAATTACAGATATCAAAATAAGTGTAAGAATTTGTATAAGAATTCATAACAAAACTGACAGAAGTATTTTATTACTTACAAGTTCTCTTCCAGAATTTTTCTTTTGCTAACTGGTGTAAAAACTGATGTTCTTGATACCTGGGAAAGGCTACCTGGAACAGAGGCTAGACAGTGTTAAGGGAATAAAGTAGGTACTTATTAAAAGGTCTCCAAAGGATACACCTTGGGCACTACAAGAGCCCGGCCGTGGCTCCACCCAAGATGGACCCCAGTCACAAGTTTTCACACTTTTATAAATTTTGGTCCATTTACATATTGGGGTCAGTTGTCCAATTACAGCTTCAGGTTATGAAGTCCCATCCTCCCAGTTTGTTCCTCTCCATTTGCTGTTGTTTCTGCTTTTTGGGCCTGAAGCTGCAATGGTGTCCTTGGTTCTCAGGCTGGAAAAGGATTGTTTTGTCTAACTAAACTGTGAGGAGAACTTGCTAACACTTCATATGAAGCTCAGTTACACACTAATGCAGTACAGAATCTGAAAAATATACAAGCTAAAACTTAAGGCATCATTTTAGTGAAACATTATGTTTTGAATATGAATTAAAAAAAAGTATTTTAATACTAATAAAACATATTTTCTTGAGTAGCTGATAATGCTCCCTTTATTATTCTCCCCAATTTATATTCAGGAATTGAATCACATATTGAATATGGGATACGTGGGATGTCTTCATCTTCTCTCTCAATTTTTTAATTCCTATCCACTTGCTCTTTAGCATTTCTGAAGCATTTTTACCTTTGCAGGATACTGCACTGTGTAGTAGAAGCTTTAATATTGTCAAAGGAAATTGTTAAGAAACCCCACTTGACCTCTTGTGGGTGTCTTTCTCCTTCTGGATATGTCCAAAGTTGCGGTAGTTTCAGTCATGCATGCTGTAGAAGTTTCAAATTAGATAATTTTTGTACACCGCTTATTAGTTTCTTGTCTTAGTGGATTTATCAAAGCAAAAGGGCTTATATACTGCCAATTAAATTTTAGAAATATTTATTTCAGATTGCAACATGTAGAGTTAATTGTATTTCACAGAATAGTATGTGTATGTATACACAGATATATATTATAAAAATTGAGGGAAACTCTCCCTAAAATGGAGGATTTTATTAAAGGCTTTTGAATACTAGTGGAAATCATGTCACATCATAAAAAGTATAATTGAAATATGTATGATATTTTATTGAGTTCAGCATCTTGCTATGCAAAGTATTTTAAAAAATTCATTTATGTAGCAGTATAAAACTGGCAAGTGTTTAGTGTATCCACATTCACCTTCCCAAGTGGGATTAGATATTTTGCCAGTTTAACACTAGCTTAGAGTGGCCTTTTATAATGTAAATTGTTACAGAATTTTTAGCTTACACTTTTGCCTATTGCTGTGTACCATTTGTAGTGACACTTGCAGCGTGGAAATGATGTTTTATGTAGGAGCAATCTGTTTTACGCAATCTTGATAACAAGAAGGGCAGATTTAAAAAAAAACCTAAAATACATGTTCTTATTTTAAAATTGTGTCTGTAGGCACATGTACAAACAAGGAAGCTCTGAGTAAGTGCTACACGCCAGAGAAAGTGCGTAATATATTACAGGGAACGTTTGGCAAATCCTGGAGCAGAGTGTCAGGGAATATTGCTGCAAGAATTTGTTAAAAACTTCTTGATTAGATCATCTGTCCAGACAACACTGAAGATATTAGCACTTTATCTCATTTTCTAAGACAAATAATACTTAAAATTTTCAAATGAAAGAACTTCAGTTAAAGTTATATTGAAGATGTGTTGCAATCGATACTGTAAGTAGACTTTTTCCCCTTATATTTACTGCCTTCCTTTCCTGCTGGCAAGATTGTGGCTTTTCAACATTTTGTCCCTTAACAGAACACAAAAAGAATTTTCAGAAATCTCATCTCTGAAGCAGATTATTACTTTGGGCATAAGGACATGGCAAGACCTACAGTTAAGCAAGGAAAACAGTATTCTCTGCTTTTGCTTGAATTTCCCTCTTCCTCTGGCAATGTACCTGGAGGAGATGAGGCTTTCTCATTACTGTAGGAACCCCAGCCTACAACTGTCCAGAAGACAGTTGCTCCACATTCTTTAGCCTTATGCCAGTTTTCCAGAACTGCACAGGGTTTGCTGACTTTGCCATGCAGTTTGGGAATAGGTCTGTGACATGAGTTTCTCCACTTGGAACATTTTCCTTAGGTGGTAAGCATCAAGGTGAATGAGTGTCAGTGGTCAGCACAGCAGCGGTCCAGCTGTCCAGAGTTGGTCAGAGATTTCCTTATTTCTGTCTTTCACTGAATATTTGATCCAGTGCATTCCTCTTCTGGCTTGATACCATCAGTTCTGTGTTGCCATGCATTTTATGCATAATGCAATTAAAACAATTAACCTTGAGCATACATACAAGTCCTAGTCCATAGTTTCACAGTATTTGCTTCATGTTATATATCTTCAGATGTAGAATTTGTATATTTTCAGCTGTTTCTCCCACCATATTATGTCATGTCTTTCATGACCATAGTTTGGATGAAGAAATTTGCTTTCCTAATGCCGGAGTTGCATTTTCAACATACAACTCAAATGAGTTACTACATGGCTGCAATGTCTAGCTTCATATTTTTCAAACCTAGGTAACATTCCTTTGACATGTGAGTTGTATTCTCCCCACTTCTTTTTACTCATTGAAAAGGGAAAAAACCCAGAAGATACCACTCCTGAGCCCTTCAGAGTCTTAAATGGATTTAAGTTGGTATTTCTTACTGCCCAAGATGGTGCCCAAATGCCATGTATATGCTTTGTCTCATTTGCAGAAAGTTGTGCCCTATTTATTTACTCAGTAAAATTAGACTGTTGATACAATAAGAATGATGATGAAATTTCACTGAATAAAATCAACCATAAATATAGGCAAAAAAATGAGTACAGGTGAATTTGTTAGGTAATTCCTGTAAAGACAGCTTCTTGTGTGCCTTTTTGAACAAACATGAATATTTACCTGCAGTGACACATGCTGTTGTGAATTCACTGAATTCCATTATTATTATGAACACAACCCTATATACTTTGAAATAATAATGAGAATTTCCTGTGCTAAAAAGTAGTTCTAGTTAACTTGTTACAGGGAACTGCATATATGACTTCTGCATTTCAGATCTCTCTAGCTTTAATATATATTCTTTAAATAGTCATATTTGAATTAGACTAAGAATAGGGTATCTGTATATTTTATATTGCAAGAAATGTTTTTATTCACTTTAATTTCACTTTTAAATGTACTTAATCTAAATGAGGTAGATCATAAGCAGAACTGCTGTAAAGTCAGGTAAAGAGCTGGATTTGTACTAAATTTTAGTGATGGCTCTTTGAATCATGATTTTTCCTTTAATGTAGATCAAAATTTCTTCCAAGTCAGGTATATAGAGCTCGGACTGCAGGTGTTCTGTAAACAGCAGAAATACAGTAGCATTTTTATCCATAGCACTCACTTTGCTCTCTGCTGTTAACAGTGAGCAAGGCTGCCTCCCAAAGGAATCCGTGAAAACAGCATTCTGTATTCTGTCTACCCAGAACCTTATAGACCTTTTTAGTATTTGGCAATGCTGGTAATTATGCATCTCTTTTTTTGTAGTTTAAAGTGATATTAAAATATATAAAATAATAAAAATTTCAGAAAAGGATCTAATAAATGTTTAGAAGATTATTTTATAGTGATGATAAATCTTGCAAAGTGAATGTTGCACTAAAAGGTATAGTTCAGTTGACTTTTGTGTGAATTTCAGCACACAAGTTTAGAAGGCACAGAATTTTATATTCCTGGCTTCTGAGCTCTCCTCTCCCACATTTTTTGTGTTTATACATAGAGAAAATACTTACTTTTTATATACTGTTTAAAAAAAAGAAATTTGTCAATTAAAATCAACCTTTTCCTGCTTATATACAAATTACTCCTGGTGGTAGAGAAGTAGTTTGATACTGTTTTATTTACATAAGGTTATTCCATAAGCAGAACTTTGGTAAGAACTTCTAAAAAAACTTTCTCCAAAAGCATTTGTCAGTCATTAGATTAGTCTTATGATATGAGTGTCTTTTGCTTTTTTGGATATTCATAATTAAGTGAAATCAGCATCTGGGAAAAAAAAGGTATTTGGATAAGCCTCTTAACTGCCATCTAAATGCACAAGCTGCCCTGATGGTGCTTTGAATGAACAAAATGAGCAGCCTACTAACAGCGCAGAACAATTAAAAGTCTGGTAAGAGCTCTATGCCAGAAGCAAAATAGGTGCAGCCTGAAGTGCACTTTTTATGTCCCTGCTGCCTCAACTGGAAAATATGCTGCCTTTTTCACATGTGATTATTGTTTAAAACAGCAGTTTGATACCAGCATGATGTAGTCATAGCTTGTTCCTTGATACAGAGAAGGATTCTAGACACAGGTTGCTGCTCCATCTGCTTTTATGCATATATACATGTGTTTAAAAGTGTACTATGACATGACCAATCCAATCAAATAAGAGCGCCTTTTCAGTTTCCACTGGTTAAAGTTGGATCTGAATGTGAAATATGACTTAATAAACTGACTGCTGTAATATTAATTCTAATTGAAGCAAATTTAAAATGTTTTTTTGTTTCTATCAGGCTATTTAAAAGATGTTTAGAATTAGTATAAAACCAGATAGTTGAGCATGTGTGGCTTGCCAGCCATTACCTGGTTCTCAGATTATATATTTTAAAATTATATTTGGTAACTGTGTAATTGGGTCTCCATTTTATCTGCTTTAGAACACTGGGCATGGTTTTGGTTTGGTGTGGGTTTTTCTTTGGAGTGGTATTTTGAAATGAAAGCAAACTTGTAAAAATGTGTTCAGTGTTTGTCACTCCATAACTTCCTTTTTAATAGATGCTTGTATAAATTAGCCTGAGTCCGTTTGTATAACTTGACAATACTGTTTCAGAAAGCACAAAATCATTCTAAGCAAAACAGGAAGGATATTCTCCATGTACCTTCATTCTCTCTAAAACAGGAGGCATATTCTGCATGTACCGGAGGAGATCTAACAGAATAGGAAAAGTGCCAGGATCCTTCAGTTTCTAACACATACTGTCTTTTGTCATGGTGCTAAAAAAATGTTATCTGTAAGAGTAAGATGTGACGGAGAAATCTGAATAAGCAGATATGTTTGTATGTACATGTAAACATAGTAAGCCGTGCACGATGATGAGTAGGAGGTCAATTGCTAAATGTGATCATTCCCAAGAGAAATGACAAGATGTCAGTCTCTGTGGGGCTGTGTTGGGAATGTAGAAGGCAAATTGTTCCCTCGGGAAAGGAATGTATTGACTCGTTTGATCTGTCTTCTGCAGTCTGTTTGAGAATTAGATTTGCTAAGAAGGCTTATTCTGGTTCTGAATCACCCTTTGCTGCCAGTAATGTTTCCTGATGAGGCAAAACAAACAGATCACACTGAGAGGTTTTGCAGTTTCCATACCTGGAAATACTTAAAACCCAGCTGGAAACAACCCTAAGAACTCTGTTCTAGTTGACTCTGCTTTGGGCACAAGAGTTGAATGAGGTAATCGCCAGAGATCCTTGCCAGCTTCAGCTGTTCTGGGATTCAGTTTAAAAAGGGAAGAAGCTTCATGAGCACTAGAATTTTCCATGTAAATAACTAACTTCGTGTTATCAAAGTTGTTTTTTTTTTCCTTTCAGATTGGAAGTTTTCTGAGAATTTATAGTATTCATACGAAACAAGCAAGTGCTGACAATGAAGATGCCTCACATATAGAATTTCATCTTCATGGTGGCACCTGTTATGGTCGAGGAATAGGAGTCTTGCCAGAAAATAATCCAGATGTTAAGGAACTAAAAGCGTAAGTACTACGTGTAGATGTTTGGTTTTCTCTAGATCATTCTTGAAAACTCTAGGCTAATGTAACAGCTGTACAGTTTAGAATTGTAAATGCATCTAAGAATCAGAAACTGAAGAACAGAATACGTTTTTACCACCACTAAGATGAAGGGTATTTGGAGGGATAGGTAAATAAAGGCAATTTTTTCAGATTTAAAATACAGTAGGGATCAATATTTCTATTTTAATTAGCTTAATTCTAATTAGGCACATTTTAAATGTGCAGATGTGCTACTTAAAGGTGGTGAGATTTAAAGATGTTCAAAATGAAGTGAGTGATTTACATTCTTTACTAAACTGTCTTATAAGGAATCAGAATAATTTACAATGAAAAAGACCTTTAAGTCTAAATGTAAGCCTTGTCCTAGTCCTCACTAAACCATGTCTCTAAGTGCCTCATCTACATGACTTTAAAACACTGCCAGGGATGATGACTCTACCACTTGCCTGAGCTGCTTTTTCCAATGCTTGACAACCCTTTCTGTGAAGAAATTTTTCTTAATATCTGATGTAAACCTCCCCAGGCACAACTTGAAGCCATGTCCTCTCCTTTTGTCACTTGTTGCCTGGGAGAAGAGGCTGACCCCACCTCAATACAACCTTCTGTCACGTTGTTGTAGAGATAAGTGATATGGTCTGTCCCCCCTCCTCCCCGAGCTTCCTCTCCTCCAGCTCCCTCAGCTGCTCCTCACAGGTCTTGTGTTTCAGCCCCTTCACCAGGTCCTTTGCTGCTGAGCCTCTTTCCAGACACAACTCTGAGCCTGTAGTGCTTTACAGGGTTGTTGTGACCCAAGTGCATGTCACCTTGTTGAACCTCATACACTTGGCCTTGGCCATCAGTCCAGCCTGTCCTGATTTCTCTGCAGAGCCTTCCTACACGCCAACAGATCAACACTCCTGCTCAACTTGGGGTCATCTGCAAACTTACTGAGGGTGCTGTGCTCTCAGTCACCTCGTCCTTATCATTGGTAGAGATATTAAACAGAACTGGCCCCAGTACTGAGCCCTGGGGAGCACCATTTGTGAGTGGCCAGCAGCTGGAGGTGACTCCATTCACCACCACTCTCTAGGCCCAGCCATGCAGCCAGTGTTTTACCCAGCAAATATGCATCCGTCCCAGCCATGACAGAGTTTCTCCAGGAGAATGCTGTGGGAAACAGTGTCAAAGCTTTTACTAAGGTCCAGGAAAACTATATCCACAACTGTTTCCTCATCCACTGAGCAGGTCAATTTGTCATAAAAGGAAATGAAGTTGATCAAGCAGGATGTGTCTCATAAACCCATGCTGGCTGTGTCTGATCCCCTGCGTGTCCTTTATGTGCTGCGTGATGTCACACAGGGTGATCTGTTCCATGACCTCCAGCACTGAGCTCAGGCTGACAGGCGGGTAGTTCCCTGGATTTGTCCCTCTGATCCTTCTTGTAGATAACCATCTGCAGTAATTTTCACTCTGCCTGGACCTCCCCACTTATCCAGGACTGCTGATCAGTGATAGAAAGTGGCTTTTTGAGCATTTCTTCCAGCTCCCTCAGTATCTATGGGTGGGTCCCAGCCAGCCCCTGAAACCTGTGTGTAAGTGGTGCAGCATTTCAGTGACCATTTCCTCTTAGATTATGGAAGCTTCATTCTGCTCCCCATCCCTAGCTCAGGAGTCTGGATACTTAGAGAAATTTGTCTTAAGGTGGTGGTAGAGAAGGCACGAAGTACATTGACCTTTTCCTCGTTCTTTGTCACTGTTTTCTCCCACATCCAATAGAGGATGGCTATTCACCTTAGCCCTCTTTTTGTCAATGATATATTTAGAGAAGCTATTTTTGCTGTCTCATACAGCAGTAGCCATATTAAATTCTAGTCAGATTTTGTCACTTCTGATTTTCTGCCTGTGTACATCCTTGTAATCCTCCAGAGTGATCTGCCCCTTCTTCCGAAGGCTATAAACTCTTTTTGCTTCCTTAGGAAAGGTTGAGTAACCAAAGTCCATGTTCCATTGTAAGGAATTCTGTTTCTACTAGTACATATTTCTTTTGGCACTATTTTGTTTTAAGTGTTCCAGAAGTGATTTGGAAAGTGTCTAATCTGCATTATTAATATAATCTCCTGAAATTTCTGGTTTAATTGAGTTATACTGTCACTGCTGGAACCTTTATGTCTGAACGTTATACCTGTGTATTGATAAAAATAGGTTTTGTTTAAGTGTCTGTGGTTTCATGTAAGTGTCTGTGTAATCCCATATATATGTGTGTGTGTGTGTATGATGATATATAAAAGATTTCTTTAGGTTATAGAATATTTAGCCATTTATCTTTAGATTCTTAGAATCTGTGGAGCTGACAGACAGTCAGAGTATGGAAAGCATGTATTCAATGGACGTAGACAGCACTTCTGGAAACATTACAGGTAAGAGCAATTGAAAGCTGATTTGCTCTTTCTTCATATATATATGTATATAGTCAAGATAAAGTCACAGTTACTGCTTCTCTGTGTGTGTAATGCTACTTTTACATTCAAAGCCTTAGAGAATTCTTTCAGTTTATTAGACTGGAAATTTACATTACTCTTTCTGTCTTCTAGCACAAGCAGTTCATATTACGTGGAAAGATACTTTTGTAGGAGTTAATTAATAAATTCTTAAACACAGTTGGTGTTCTTAATCATATTATATTAGATCACAAGGCAGAGTTATGTAAGTGGCTCCCTCTAAAGGGCGATTCTGCAGGGATAGGCACTCAAAATGCTACTGAATAGCTGCTTGTTAAGGAATCCTTTTTAAGCCTTTGGAATGGGAAGTTGTCTCAGTGGCAGAGGTGTAAGGTGCACTTCCATGGAGCAGTGATATCTTATAGACAGTTCTGCAGACCTCATATTATTTTATGAATGGTATTTTTAGCCCAGGATAAGAATAACTGAAAGAAAATCAGACTTTAAAGCTGGTTAGACATAGTCTGTATCTTTGCTTCTAGCTTTTAAAAATCTGTGTTACTCAGCCATTATTAACATAAAAACATAGGACATTTCTAAAAGGTTGCAAAATTGAAGAATAAATAAATGCTTCATGTCCAGTCCATAACTGAAAATTTAGAAAAAATTGTGTGCTTATTTAGTGCACTCTCTGTGTGTAGTAGAGGTTGTTCAAAGGAGGGACCAGGCAGTCCAGATTGGTGTTGGAATAATGTAATTATGTTCTTGTCCAGAAGGATTACAGGGGATGAATACAATTTATGTCAGCAGATCATTCACACTATACTTCTGAAAAGTGTTCACTTTGATAAGCATTCCTATTTAATGTATAAGCTATCTTCCCCTCTAATATATGAACTCTTGATATGCAATGTATTTCTCCTGCTTACTTTTTCTGCTTTTTTTTGGTTTGTTGTTGTATTTTTTTTCATATATTATTGGTAGTTTCATTTTCATTCAATCCGTTTTTGGTTTTGTGTGTGTATCTACCTACCTGTTTGTATGTGTCCACATAATAAAAAAGAAAAGAAAGAAGGAAAATAATGAGGAAATTCTTCTTGATTTTAGATCTCGAATTGCACTTAAAGAGATGTCAGCAGCTATCTGTTACAGGTAGGTAATTTTGACCCTAACGTGAATTTTAATTTTGCCAAAGAACAAAAGTAGTTTTGAAACATTATATTAAAGGTTATTATAGGAAGAGTTATTCTAAGAGTATAAATGCATGTATGTTGTGGGAAATAGAGAAGGTAGAAAACTCTGGTAGAAAGCTGTGTGAAAGCAAATCTCATACAGGAGGAATGCGAGAATGCTGTAATTCAAGGACAAGAAACAATAAGACTGTGTTAGTGAGCTGTGCAGAGATAGGCCTTAGAAAGTATGGTAGGCAAAATGATAGAAAAATGTAAGTTTAATAATGAAGCTTTATCCATTGTTTTTAAGCTATTAAAAGTAAGCATTGCTCAAGATTAGATGTATGTGCAACTTTACTAATTGGATATGCATATGTTTGTCAGATTTAACATTATTCTGTTGGCTAGAAAGTTTTTTAAAAGGCCTTGTGAACTAGAGAATTTTGGCTGCAGTTGTTATGGTGTGAGCTCTCAACATCTTTTGTGTCTCACCTTTTAATGAGACTGATGCTGAAATAAAAGCTCAAGGAAAGCCGTCCAGCAGCCCTGTCTGTTGTCTCTGTACACAGCAATCCAACAGTATGTTGGATTGGGTTTATTCGTTGTTTAAAGGAATAGAGCATATTTGTATATTCTGCTTTCATTTGGTTATTCTACATGTTGTGTTTATGTACCCTGAGGTACACCTTGCTCCCACAGCCTGATGGGATTTATCTTACTGACTGTAATAAGTTGTATTGATAAAAATAAGGCTACAGCTGGGAAGGAAAGTTGGAAATTAAGGAAGAATGTGTACCTGCAATTGCCATTTCCCGTATTACAGATATTATTGTGATTAATAGTATCCTGGTGCTTTTTCATCTCTCTGTGTATTGTTTTGCAGTATTAACAGATCATCAGGATTTGAGTAACACAGAACTGAAAACCATAACAAGCAGCAGAGCTCCTCAACAGTATCGCATTAGAGCAAAGCTGAGAACTTATAAACCCCAAAAGCTCCATCAGTCTGTTAAACTTCATTGTTCCAAATGCAACTCTTTGTAAGTGTTTCACACAGTATAAGTAACTAGGAATTCCTCTGTATGTTTTGGGATGCCTAGGTTTTCAGTGTGTTTTCATCTTTTTTTGGGGTAAGATAAGCTGAATGTAAATGTATATCATTTTGTGGAAAGATTTGAAACTCACAGATAATGAGTAAGAAATCTTTAAATCATCAGATGAGTTACATTTACAGAATCCTTTGAGTGCTCTCAAAACAATTCTTTATTTGCAAATGCAGCAGTATAGTTTTTTTCCATACCATAGTTGTATAGAAGTATCTTAAGTGTTTCTTTATTGCAGTTTTAAAATAGGATATGCAAAGAGGTATAATAGTCTCCAAATGCATTAATAAAATATCTTTGTCTAAAGTGCATCTTCCAGACAAGGCATCTTTTCTGGATCAAAAAAAATCAGGGAAATCACACAACTTCAGGCCATTCTCCTGGATCCTGCCTCTGGTTATCACAGAGAAGAGATCAGTGCCTGCCCCTCCTCTTCCCCTCATTAGGAAATTGTAAGTGCAATGAGGTCTCCCTTCAGTGTCCTCCAGGCTGAACAGACCAAGTGACCTCAGCTGCTCCTCATATGGCTTCCCCTCAAGGCCCTTCACCATCTTTGTTGCCTTGCTTTGGACACTTTCAGAGACCTTTTACAACCTAATTAATTCTGATATTAAAGATATTGTGTAATTTGGATGGCCTGCATTATTGCTTCTCTGTGTATGACAAGTGGAAATGCGCAAATGGTACACTCCAGCAGAACAGGATAGAAACTGTGTGGTGTAGAGTTGCAGATTTTCCCTTGACAGTACTTACATGAACCTGTTCTGGTCCTGTCTTTTTTTGTTGTTTTTTTCTCCCTCAGTTTATGCAAGGTCAGACTAAAACATAAAACTTGAAATTCTATAAATTTATGTAGTCTTTTCACTCTAATGAAGTGGTATACAGTTTGTGGCCCTTTTAAGGCCTAAGTGAAATCACCTAAAGCTGATAGATTTGGTTTTCTATGGATTTTCATTTGTGTGGGCTGTAGCCACTAGGCTGCCTCTGCTCCTAGGTAAGTTCGCATATTACTTAGCATATTTGTGAACATGGAAAGTCATAATACAGTATACAACTCATAATTTTTAAACTTATAAAACGAGGATATTTTTCCGGTATGTACTTTAACTCTCATGACTATATTCTGGTATTTATTTGGGGTACTGTCATCCTTGTTGGTAGATTGTCCAAGGAGAAGCTGTTAGAACTTACTTACTCAATTTGGAAATGGTTTTAGGCAAGAAGTTCCAGATAGAGATGACTTTGACTTCATTTTACACGGCTCTGCTGGTACTGCCCCAAACACAGAATTACACAATACATCCTGGTATGAATCTGTAACATGGACTACACAGGAGCAGAAACAGAGGAAAATAGCCATCCATTTTGTGAAGCATGATGAAATGCTTCAACATCCTGAAGACACCTTGCTTATGATAGAAGGTGAGGTGAATTGCAATATACCAGTTCTTGTGGCACTGTGTCCACTCTGTGTATGTACAAAGTAAGGATATGTTGAACTTGTATTCGGCGTAAGTAGTGATGATCATAAAGGCATTTTCAAAGAAAAGAAAAACTGAGCTGGAACTCAACTAAATTACTGTTGTGCAAACAGGAGATAGTAGTCTTGTAAGATGCTTCTGTCTGTTTTAAAGCTACCAATATTGTTTATTGTTGATTATGCTAAAATTAACATTGGAATATGGTGGTTTTTTTTCTAGTTGTGCTTACTGGTTTTTCAGTTCTGATTTAAAAATGGCCAGGTCTTCTAAACAAGCCTATTTTTAGTATTGATGTGGAAAGTTTTGAAAGGTTTCTGGTAATACAAGCCTCCAATTAAATTTGTCAGCCTCTGGATGTCAGTGTTGTTTCAGATTAATAGAGCTTCTCTTAGTGTGAGTTTTTTTGGTTTGGTGTGGTTTTTATCAGATTTTCTTAGGAAAGAGAAATAACCACTGACTTTTAAACAAAGCAATTTAGCAAGAATACTATTGAGGAATTTTTATATAATAAAAATAATAAATAGCATATAGCAGCATTCAGAGTTCAAAACAAAGTCTTCAATTGTGCTTGAGTAGTGATGTGAATAAGCAAATGTAAGTCAGGTGGTCCTTTGTGTGAGGATCAATGACAAAACCTCTTCCATTTTCTGCTTTCTTTTATAATGGATTAGTTCTGATAGCTGCTTTATTTCTGACATTCCCAGCCGACTTCAATCTAACCTTTTCTTTCTTTAAAAAAAAAAAAAGGCATATATTTCTCCATTTTCCTAGAACAACTGAGCTCGGTAAATCTATTTTCAGATATTAAAGGGTCAGCAACTAAGTATGTCTTTGTATGTACATGTGTATATAAAAGGTCAGTTTGGTTGCTTTGTTTTTTTTGTTTTTTTTTCCTAAGAAAGTAGCTAGTAAAATCATAGGAGTAATTATATGAAAGTGATGTTAACTAGATACAACCTCTTGGTTACAGTGTTAGCTGTGAGGAAGATATTAAGGCATCTGCTTTGATAAATGTTTGTATTTGTTTCTTAATTGAATCTGTTGTTGAGTAAAAGTGAGAAGCTATTGGACTATTCTTTGAGTTTTCAGTAGTGGATATCAGTTATTATTGAAGGCCCTAAAATCATCTGAGAAATGTAAATCGTTCAGTTTATTTCTGACTACTGTTTAAGAAACAGTGGTTTTTTTTGGTTTTTAATAGGTGGGACGCTAAAAGAAATCTGGAAGCTTACAAAAAGATTCAAGTGTGTTATTCCTGTGAGATCCACAGAAGATGATCTTGAATTATTAGATCTTTCAGCTCCTTTTCTTCTACAAGGAAATGTAAAATATTATGGGTAGGTTAAAAATATTTGTTGATATTTCACTAGTTGCAGTAATAAATAGCATTTTCTTCAATAATTCAGACTGCAGTGCTTGAAGGGATAACTTACCCAAAGATTCTCTGTAAAATACATGGCATGATCCACAGTACTGACATTGGGGATGAAATGCCATATCATTTGATACCTGGTATCAAAGGTCTGACTGCAGTGTGGCTCTTGATCTATAAATCTTAAGCCCTTAATTACACAGCACTCCAGGTTCAGTCATGTCTGTGGTGTGTGGGTAGGGCAGTGTGGTGTAGAAATGAAAACACGCATGCTGTGTAGAGTGCCTAAATGCCTCTTCTAATCCAGATCTTCTGTTTTCTGGTCTCACCTAGACTAAAGTCAAAACGTGTTGTTTTTAAAACTGTATGCTGAGGGGTTTTATATATATATATATACATATATATGCAACATAAAAGCTAATATTTAAACAGAGATCCAGAAAATAATCACAGCCTGTCAATCTGCAACTCATTCTCTCTCTTAGTGTAGGGACAGCTTGAGGTTGGGAAGCAGTAAGGGATTTTGGACAGCCTTTCCTTACCATTTGTAACTTGCTGTGATCCACGGCATTGCAAAGTGCCTTACCTGTTTGTGGATGTTGTTCACTGTCAAGATGACTTAAATAGGTCTTTGAATTCTACATTTCCAAGCTGTGGACTACAGTACCCACAGAGTTCTGGTATGTGTGATCTGCCACAATGCCGTGTTCCTGTTCGGTGAGAGCTGTCAGCAGGGTGTTCTCCAGTAGTGCCCAGCAGCATCAGCTACTGAGTTCAGAAATACCAGTCTCCTCCATGCAAGCTACTGAGTCCTCTCAGCAATTCAGGCAGAGCACAGTGCAGTGGGGCACTGTGCTAGGTCTAGAGGCAGTAAAAATATTTCTGTGCAGAAATGTTCCATATTTTATTTGAACCCTAAAGTTTTCCATAAGGGCCATCCGTAAAATGAATACAGGTAATTGTTTCTCTCTGTCATATATACTTTTGACCTTTCCAGATATTGCTGTCTACAGCTTCTTTTTTTTTTTTAAATAAAGGCAGTATATGGGTACTACTGGGACAGGATCTTCACCAAACAAAGTATTTCTGCTTGCACTTTCATAATCCATTTATTTCCCCAGCTAGACACAACTCACCTTCAGACGTTGTTCTCTTTTCAGATGGTTGGACTGTAGAAGTAAATGGTTTATTCCTGTCTAATCATTGAAGTGGTTTTTTCCAGATTTATTTCTCCTCATGGGTAGTTCAAAAACAGTATTAAGAGTTTTGCTATGCTCTAAAGCTGGTGTGTCTGGTATAATAGTTACTTCAAGCAGCACTAGAAATACTTCTGCACTTCCACTGTGTAAGAATGTCAGAGTTTTGGGGTTTTTTTTCTGTACAGAACACTTCTAATACAAATACATCAGTGTTTGTTTAGTCTCAGTATCTTGTTTTAAATGTTAGGTGCAAGCAGTGTTCAACTCCAAAGCCTATGAAGAATCTAAGTTCCATTGCAGCAGAACAGCAACCATCATGGGAACCAATTGAAATAGCACAAGGTCAGCTGACATGATACTGTCTTGAAATAACTGAAATACTTTTGTGCCTTGATTCTGAAGTTTGATGTGAAATAGTTTGATTTGCAGTTCTGAGTTGCAGTTTTGTACAGAAAGCTTGTAATTATGGTCATATTGAATATGGTGCTGTAAAATTCATTCACCTTTTACCAGTTGAAATAACATTTTAATTTTAGAACTATTGCAGTTTGAATTAAAAGACTTTATATGCTGTCTAGTTTCTTCTACCATTGGTATCAGTAGTAACACGATAGTACAGATATCGTGAATTTTTGTTTGTAGATGTTACTTTTAAACTGTACTTGCAGTCCTAGAAGTTAATCTTGCTTTTTATTTTTGTAGATACTGTTTTTCTGACCTGAACTAAGACATTCTTATTTAATGACTCATACAAGTTAGCCTTTTATCTTCTGTAAACATCATGTTCAGGAGAGTCTGTAAGAAGTAATATTCAAATGAAAGGAATTACACCACAACAATTATGTGTATTCTGTGCTTCATGTGTTCCTTGTGTTACTATGTGCAATTAGCATGTTAAAATTATGGAAATTGAGTTTAAAACTTTACAACAAATTAAGAAAGAAGAATATTTGCATGTTTATCAATTCATGTTCTAGCATATTAAGTTGGAATATCTAGCAGTTTATAAGTTTGGTAAACACTTTCTAAAAGAAGAAAATTATTTGAGCAATACAGTGTTTTTCTTTAATGAACTTTCATAATTATATCCTATTAAGTAATTATAAGATAATGTATAACTGGCAGTAATTGATATTTTATTCTCAAAATGAAAAAAATATTAATTCATGCTTCCTAAAAGTTACACTATTTTATGCATCAACTGTATTTTCAAGCTAAATTATAAACCTGCAAGTATATCAGATCAGTTGAACATAAAATGACTACCAGTTTAAGTAGGTGTATCCAGAAAAGACTGATGCAGAGCTGTGGGAACTTTTTCTGTTTCAGTTATTTTATGTTTGCAGCATAACAGTTACTGCTGCCAGTGAGGGAGTGACTGTAGCCATTTATTTATACTGGAATATGTTCAGAACTGCCAGCAAAGTATTTTTCTGAACAAGCCTGGTAGCTTAACTACATCATATCGAATAAACTGTTTTCCTCAGGAGGTAGTTTTCAGGTGGAATTCCTATTACCACTGAATTAGCACCTCTCCTTTAATGTTCCATGGATAAGAGAATGCAGGAGTAGGAGGATCCTACTAAGGTGGGATCTAAGATCTAAGTAAATACTAAGTATTTGTTTACTAACATGGGAATAGGTACTTAAAAATCTTTATGTGGTTTTATAGGCTTATCTATTAAAGTGTTTCTAGGAAAATTGCAGTATGGTCTCAAGAGATAAATGACATTTCGCTGTCAGACATCAGAGCCTCTATGTTTTGGTCTGTTAATTTATACTTATAATGACAGTATTTAAAGTCTAAGTTAGTATTAAAACAGGGATATTGTCAGCTCGAGTTGTTATAGTTTGCCTTGCATATTTTCTCAGAGAAATATCAATTTTTCTTCTCTTCAGTTTTAGGTATTGAACTGCTTCAGTATGTTTTTATTATGAAGTTTACACTGATTGATGAAACAGGACCACTAAATGCATACATTTTTGATTATGTAAGTGAATCTAGGTAAAGGTAGACTCTACCAATGATGTGAATTGGGATTTTATTTGTTTTTAAAATGGCAAATTTATGTGCACAAATATGCATTCTATGTTACCTGCAGTGTTTTGTGGGAATAATTACAATGCTATAAGGTTATTAATACAGTACAAAGTGTGGAATATTAAAGCATAACGACAAAACTGAAGCTTGAAGATAGATTATTTGGTAGTTCATAAACATTTATATATTCCTATAGCTGAATTTCTCTTTTATTTGCAATGTTAAATTATGCAGCCTGAATGCTGTGTGAATTATAGGAATGTTTCAGAATCTATGCAGCTAACTTCTTCATCAGTGTAAAATCTCATTACCTCTTTTTTTTAACTCTCAATAGCATCTCTTCATTCAGTAATGCTTGATTTCTTTGTTTCACATGATCATGAGGTAAGGAGACCCTCTTTCCCTAGGCAGCTAAATCTGTACAGATATTTATCTTGGATTTCAGAAGCAGTTTATTCAACTAGTTCAGTAATCTTAGAATTAGCCTATCTTCAATTTTCTCTGAAGCAACTTAGGACCTTTCCTACAACCTGAGACACTGAAGATTGGATGGTTTTCCTGCCACAGCAATGTGGGTATGACAAAATGGGACGGAAAAAGAATTTAGTGGGATTTTTTTTTCTGCACAGCAGTGTTGTTCAACGTGTATATATCTGCATATTTCCCGCCATTATATTAAATGACTTTGAATGGGACTTTAAAGAGAATACTCCTCCTTGTTTAATTTTACTATAAGTAAAAATAATATCAGAAAAACTGTGTTTTTTCTTAAAATAAATGGCGTTTAAAATGGTGTTTTTTACAGCAAAGGAGATCAATGACTACAATCCCCATTTTGATCAGTTGTCTTCTTCTACTGTCCTTTTTCCTTTTGATGCCGAGAAACTAAACTGCAAAAGGAAAGTGGGGGAAAAGATGTAAAACATCTCTTGGTGCAGAATTCCAAAAATTTTTATTTCAGGGTGGCTCACTTTCTTATCAGATACTGCTCAGTACGACAGTTTAGCTGCAGGAAAATACCCACAGTTTCTTCTGAAGTGCCAGCTGCTCGCATTCCTGCTGGTGGTACTTCAAAGACAAGCCAAGAGTTGTCAAGCCTTAACTCCAGTCCTTCAGTACCACCTGAGAAGGAACTGCTGCTTTGAAGTGCACCTTTACATTAGCTTCCAGTTGCACTTCCATAGGAAAACAGCACTTTTCTTTCATCCCCTCTTACAGGAAAAGTCAGTGAAGGAAAAAAAATAAAAAAGTTCTTTAGTCAGAAGAAGACTGAAGAGTGAGAAGAGAAAGTTATCTGTGTCATTTTTGCTGCTGGATTATCTTCTAACTTTTGATCATTGCCATGAAACGTGTCATACAAAAATTATACAGAGGCAGATTATTTTGTATTTGTATCTTTTAACAAAAATGAGAAAAATCTTAGCTTACTCTGGGAAGTTATAAGATTATGAGCCTTTAGCAATTCCAAAATCCTTGGAAAGAATAAACCTGGAGTTTTTTTCAGTTGTGCTTACTGTATGTGGTTTAATAATACACCGAAAATGTTTATTCAACATTTTAATGTTCCATTTATTATTTTCTGACTCCATTCAGAAGTGTGCCCCACAGTATAAGCCTTTTTTCCAGTGGTTTTGTTCCTCTCAAGAGGTGAGGGACTTCTGAGGGGGACTGACCATCCTCTGTGGGCATAACATTGTCTGATATTGTGTGGATATGAATGTTCATGGGGAATATCTGCCAGTTACGTATAGAGACTGACATGTGTGCTTTCTGGGTGGCTGTAGTCCCTAAATACTCAGGGCTACTGAAAAACAGTTAACTTTTCTGGTGTTTGGGTTTTTTTCTGTGTTCGTACATTTTTTTGAAATAATGCTATTCTGCTGTTGTTACCTGATTTTAAGTTCCTAAAAGAACATGCAATCAAGGTTCTGGCTAATGATTTCTTACACCTCTTTCAACACCTCTTTTTTTTTCTATTCTCTTTCAGGAGAAGTTTTTCCAAATTCCTGCCTCTGAAATCTTAACTAGTGATTTTCTTCAGCAAAAGATGCAGATGACCATGAATACGCTCTGCCCTCCAGGACGAAAACTAGGTCAGCTTACTGTCCTTT
>VXBU01014186.1:373519-384375 GCA_013400315.1 Bombycilla garrulus | reverse complement strand
TCAATCTGCAATTGCATATGCAAAGCCATAGAATTCAACTTATGCTCAGGCAAAACTCAATACAGAAAAAATGCTGGAGACTTAAAGCAGAGTTTGTATTCATTTGTTCTGAAACATGTCTTCCATAATTCTGCCTTTGAGAAAGGGCTCAGTAAATTCTCATGTAGCATGAAGTGGTGTGTGAATACAGTCATGCTTGTGCAGGCACTAACATGCCATGTGTATTCATATGGAAGTTAACCAGAACACCCTCATACTGAATGTCACAGCATGTTAGGGAAAATAGAACTAAAATTCAGCATATGGCACATGCTTCGGGTGATATCCTGCTTTTGATTGCACATGCTGACTTTCCATGGGAAATATCCATGCAAATTGAGCAAATGCTTAATCCAAATCTTTTTACAGAGATTTTTGTGCAATGTATGTCTTGTGGCAGAAAGTGGCTCTGCCTAAACTACACATGTCCAAAGTAGATGGATGTGTGATGCAGCTCCAGCCTCCCGAGCACACTCCAAGTACGTGGCTGTTAGTGACCACCGCAATCACCCTGGAATCTTTGCCATACTTAGAAGAAGTTGTCCTGTAATAAAGATTGTAAAGGATTTTCCCTTTGAGACCAGTGAAATTGTCTCATTGAGGCACATGGAGATGAATTCTTCATTACTGGAAAGTCTTTATGTATATGTATTTTATACTGTGGCACAGCTACTGGGTCCAAGTGTTTTGTAGAGTGCTGGTGCAGGGAGGACAAGTCTTGGAACAGAACACCATTTCAGATCTTGTGGGGAACTTAAAATATACCAATTGGAATTTTAAAGTTAACAATTAAGTTTTCTTCTTATTAACTGTTGTATACATTTAGATGTGCTAGTTAAGATTTTGCTCAAGTTATACTTGCCTCCTATAAAAATAAGAAATTAATATTGAACAGTAATCTGAATTTTGTTGGTAGGTGACTTGCCATGGCTGGAATGCTTCATCAGATCCTATAATGTCAGAGACGCAACGAAAAATCAAGTTTATTATCAAATTTGTGACACTACAGTTGCTGAAGACGTTGTATAGTCATGTATTGCTAACTGGAAATAATCCAGTAAGAATCAGTTTCTGTGGGGGGGTGGGATCAGAGACTATTAAAAAATTAATCTTTGTTCCTTTCTTAGGAATTCAACCTTGTTTTATGAACTTTTAGTTTATATATGAATGGGAGTGGGAATTACACTTTGATACGTTTGCTATTTTCCTGGTATATGACTGTGATCTAAGGGCAAGTGGAGGTGCTGAGCTTTTCACTGGAAGCTGCTTGGCTTAGGTTGATGAAAGCAATCTACTTTCCATCTATCCTTCAAAAAGGCAGTGATGAGGTTACTCCAAATTTGTGAATTTTACTCAGAAAATTGCTGTCAGGATCATGCTGTGTGGTTTTTTTTTGTATTGAATTACATCAAGAGGCAAAGAGAAAGAGCTCTTCAGTAAACTCAGACTATTTTGTGCAAGCCAGTATTACTGTTCTCAGTTTGACAGGGAGGTTGGTTTTTAGAGACTTCCTTAAGTTTGTACTGATATGTACTATTCAGACAAACTTCTGTTGGTAACACCCAGGTAACTGCTGCATGTCCCAGTTACTGTAGATTCTGATGGGGTTGTGAACATGACCATGTAGTGATTATCACTAAAATTCAAGTCAAGCCGTGAAAGTAAGAGAGTGCTAAGTTTTAAAGTTAATATTGACATTTGGTAGATGGTAATAATTCCAGGGTGGATACCAGAGTTGTTAGCATGTTTATTAGCTGGGTCTGTGTTTTCAAAGGCTTGATCTGCCTTTTCCATCTTACTTAATCAGATTGTGTACCTAAATTTAGAGCTACAGAACTGATCTGGTGCTATCATGGATTGAAAAATTTGCTGGACTAGAAAACTATGTGGTGGTTTTACTTTGCACTCGGAAGTCTCTAGGACAAGTTCAGGACATGTTTTTGTAAGGATAATTAATGTAGAAATCCCTGTCAAATCAAATGCTTTCCATCAGAGCAAAATTAATTAGTTTTTACAGCAGCTGTTTTCAAAGAATTTCAGAAGCAAGATGGAATATTTGTAAGTAGATTATTATTTTCATAGTAGATTACTTTTTTTTTTCTTTTTTTTTTCATTTTTTAGCACCATTTAATAGATTATGCAGTTTGTCCTAAAATTTCGTCAAATATCCTCTGGTAATTTTCTTGTAGTGGAAAAAAAATTATACTGGGTAGATATGTCATGAGCCAGGATATTGTTCTTTATTGATCTGTGTATAGGGACAGCCAATATTAAGAGGCGAATGCATATTTCTTTTAAAAAATTCTCAAAAGTTGAAATATTTTGGAATTGAACCAGCAATTTATCAAAGAGTCTACTGACTTAAGAAAGTTTTCTTGAATTTTTGCATAAATGCATCAACAAAAAATAGTTACAACAAATTAATATTATAAAACTTTAGACACTGGCCGTACCCAAATGTTTTCACAAGTTAGAAGTTAAATTGAGGGCAATATTCTTTGCTTTTATTTTATATGGGGTATGAAAACAGGAATTTCTGTTTGTAGATTTTTGTTAACAATTCTGAAAGATATTGATATTGTACATTTTTTTCTAAATAAGTCTTTGTAAAGTAATAAATAAAAAGATGCTTTGAACTTCAGTGTTAATTTCACCATACGGTGAAAAAACTCTGTGATATGCATCATATTTTTTTACTATTGAATATTGTATTAAAGTGTTTAATAAAGGTTTCTCCAAATAATGAGGTTTTTCTTGTGTTGGACTTCTGAGTTCTATTCATAAATGTGAAAGCTTTGTCATCAGTAGCCTTCATGCAACATAATGCTCCAAATGAATGTATGTATAGTTTGTTGAATTAAAATGTACATGTTTAATTCTTTTTCTAAAGATAATGTGTAGAAATAAGTTAATAATTATATATTTGTTCATGCTAAAGAGCACTGTATATAAAGGGATTACTGGACAGACATTTAAAAGTGGCTCTCATTGGTAGGCTTTGTATGGAGCAGTGGAAGTCACTGAGGTGGAACTTGGCCTTTAGTTACCTGTCCTGATCAGTGCTGAGAGCTGTGTCTGACTGAGGAGTGAAACCCTGAGATTGTTGCGTCCTGAACGTGCAGCCCCCAGCAAGCTCTGGTTTCTAAAAGATGAGCATCTCAGGCAGCAATCACTTTTAGCCATTACTTATAATTTTCTTAGTTACAAATAAAAGCCTTATTTCCTTTGGTGAGTTTCTTATGTGTGATTTCAGTTTCTAAAACACTAACAAAAGTTCAAGTGCCTGCTCTAACAGTTTTTAAATTACTGACATATATATTTAAAGACATTCAAAATCTGAACCAATAGTAGATTGGGTTAATACTAGTACACTAAGATCCAGTGAAAACTCCAGGCGTGTCTGGCTGGTTTCACATCTTTCTTCCTCCACATACATCCCAGGATACAGGAAAACTAAATCAAGACCTTCCTACTAGAAAGGGAAAATATGCATGGAATGTGAAGTACATCACACACAGCAACACCATCAAGGGAGAGAATATCTGAATATAAAAGGAGGAGCTGTGAGGGAAAATAACAGAACTATAAAAGACCAATAAAGATGAACCTATTACTGCTCCAATTATATGGATAAGTGTAAAAAAAAAATAAAACTAATTTAAAAGGAAAAAGGGTATTTTCAGGAAAAAAAAAAAGAAAATGAAACAAAATAGATTTGGAATTGTATTTTTAGGGATACCTGTGTAATTTGGCTCCTTGAAGTTTGTATTTTAAGGGAATTAAAAAAACCTAAGGAGTTTGGAAGTCTTTCCAAATTGAGTTTAAGCTCTTGGACAAGTCATACACTTTAAACTCCAGCTGGAAAGACAGAATGTAAATAAGTAACACTGCAGAAACAAGGAGGCATTCCTGGTAGGTGGCCTGCTGTTCAGTAGTGACTGAACTTTCCCATCAGCTTTTGCAGATACGGGATCCAGAGATTTTTGGACAAGGCTTTGAAATGCTTAGCCTAATGCCAGTCCTTTGGCTACTGCGCAGTAGGAAGTGAGATTGTAGGAAGGACAGTGGAGCCCAGAGGATACAAGCTGAGGTTTGCAACAGAAAGAAGAGAGTTCATTGTCTTAACAGGGATGAGTGCTTAGCTTTTTAGTACCACAATGTTTTAGATCACAAGAATTTATGCACATTAGGTCACTTTTTGGCCATGTCATTGCATTAAGATGTAACACTGGCAGGAAGTGGGATACTACCCTATAGGGCAAGGGCAAATATTTAAATGGAGTTGTGAAAAAAATAAATATAAGTTCTTCAGGTAATATATATTTTCAAGTTCTTTAGGTGCAATGGGACCACTGGAAAAAAAAATTATTCAGTGGAGGAGAGGGAAAAAAATCCAGATAAGAATTTACTTTAAGTGTTATTCAAAGTGTACAGTGAATGTTAAGAATTGGAAACAAAAAATCAACATAAAATGGAGACAGAAGGAAAGAGGGCAAGGGCAAATATTTAAATGGAGTTGTGAAAAAAATAAATATAAGTTCTTCAGGTAATATATATTTTCAAGTTCTTTAGGTGCAATGGGACCACTGAAAAAAAAATTTATTCAGTGGAGGAGAGGGAAAAAAATCCAGATAAGAATTTACTTTAAGTGTTATTCAAAGTGTACAGTGAATGTTAAGAATTGGAAACAAAAAATCAACATAAAATGGAGACAGAAGGAAAGAGCAATTCCCAAGGATGCTAATAAAAATGAGAAGTGATAGAGGGTCTTTATGAGACCATTTGCTGCAGCTCCTGTTCACAGCATTTCCTATACATGAAATTCCCAATAAGATTTATGGTTTGGGTAAATATTCATCTGATAATGGAATACCAGATCCAAAGCGCTTAAAAAATGTAGAGCAGAACTATGCTGCAATTATATTTGTGGTCCATCTATGGGTGGACTTCACTCCAGAACCTTGTGCTACAATGTGTTTCTCCTTGTTTTGTGCAGCTCTGATACATGCCTACAGAGGTATCTCCATAAAACCATTTGTCTGGGTAAGCAGAGCAGACGGAAAGTCTAGGAATAAATCTACATTTAGTAGATACTTGTTCTAATTTGAATTTTTTACAAGGATAGATGCTGAATGGGGAAATATGTGACAGCAAAGAAAAAGGTTTGGGGTTTTGGTTTTGGGTTGTTTTTTGGTTTTTTTTTTTTTATATCAACTATTCTATTACACAAAGCGTTAAGCATTACTTTGTTCTGTACCTTCTACTCCATGTGTGCACAGCCTGTAGACTGACACTGCTAAACTGACACTGACAAAAAATACAGTTTTGTACAAGATACACCTTTAGAATTGAGTCCATATTCAGCTGTAATTTCAAAGGCCAGCTATCAGACAGCTTTGAATTATGAAGGTGTTACTTCACTGAAAGGAATTCTCTGGATAATGGCAGTTTATAAATGCCGCTTAAATTTTTTGGTTAAAAGAGCAGCAAAACTGAAACTGGAATCTGCTGCTGGAACAGATTTAATTACAGATTTTATTTCTTTCTTCTTCTGTCTACAAATGAGGCCGTAAGCAACTCAGAGCCCCTCTGAAGCAATGTTTGAAGTGACAAATATGATCAGTCACTGACAGGATGTGTATTAAACAAAGGGGCTCTTTATTGTTTTTAACAGGAGGTGGGTAAGGGGCTTTCACCACCCAGCTGTCTTAAGTGCTGTCACTCTGACATACATTCATTTGCTACTCCATCTTGAAGGATACACTTTTCCTAACATATTAACTATGCTCAAGGAGTAAAATCCCATCAATAAGAACGGAGACACTGGAGTCATTGCACTTGACACAAGCCCAGGAAATAGAGATAGCAAAGGCCATCTAGACATGCTGCCCTGTGGTCCCGTCATGCAGAGGTGCCCCGGTACGAGTGGTGTCCTGGTGTCCTGGTTCTGGTTAGGACAGGGGCCTTTTTTGCAGTAGCCAGGAACGGGCATGGCTGGGATGCAGAGTTTATTCTGTACCACTACATATCACTGCCAGGGGTGGGGGGAAGGACTCTCTTCTGAGGAGAAGTTCCTTGCAGTGGAGGAAGCGTGGCACAGCGGGCCCTCTGGTCTACTATCACAGATTTTTCTCCATGTGCATAATTTCTTTTCGTGTACCCTCTGTCATTAGTATTGTTGCTGTTAGTGTTCATTTTCTTGTTACACTGCTGTTTCCAGTAAATTGTTCTTATCTCAAGTTGTGACCTTTGCCTTTTGTGTCTCCAATTCTCTTCTTCATTCTGCTACAGGGGACGGAGAGGGGAAAATTGGTGAGTGAGAGAGAGCACAGCATGGTTTGGAGAGTCTCGGTGGGGGCACTGAATTGGGAACTGGCATTCCTAAACCATGACATGTGTGTAAGGTCTCACTGCCCGGAAAACTGCGTTTGACTTAACGGGAAACAGCTGCTTCCATTATTTGCTGTTTTGTTGAGAATAAACCACACAGCCATAAAAGTAAGGAGAAAAGTGAAGAATTGCTTTTTCCCTACAGGTCAGTCAATGCATTTGTTTAGCAACGTGCTGTGGCTTGGGTGCTTCTTGCAGGAAATCGAAGCAGAAAAGAAAACTTCAAAAGCTTTGTTTGAAGGTCTGGGAAAGGTCAGAAGTTACACATGAAGGAACAATGAGGAATGAGGAGTGAACCTTAAATATCTAACATGGCAGTTCTATAAATCAGATATTGTACATTGGAGATCCTAATGCAGATCTGTTGGCTGACTGCTCTGCTCTATATGATTCAATAATAAATAACATTTTGAGTATTTTTCCAATCTGTTGTAAGCAATTAACTTGAGTAATTCACTATTATATTTTTAAACAAGTTTAATTCCTCTGGGTCCAGTTACTGGATTTTTTTTTATCCTTTAAAAACTGTATGGAAAAAGAATTGGCAAAATTACAGTATTTGTAATTCACCAAGTGCCAGGACCTACTCAGATCATTTTTTCTGACAAAGATGGTATTCCCCAATGATAACTTCTAAGTGTACCTTTTCACAACAAGCTTATAAAGGCAGTTTAAAAATAGCAATAAATTTCAGAACTCATTTAGCTCTGCTGTAAGGCCTAGAAAGATGTGAATGTCTGGCCTACTTTTCAGTCTGCATAAAGAGGCAGCTGATGTGATGTGACGGAGCAGGGAATCCTGAACTCTTTTCTTAGGGGCAATGGCAAAGGTACTCAAGCCTCATCTTAAATATCGAGGTCATTGGCTAATATGTGTCAGGAAAGCACAGAGCTGTACTAAATACTCCTATCAAGACCACGTGCAACAAAGCAAATCAGAACTGGAAATCAACTATAATTGAAACTGACACATGGAAAAATAGGACAGGGATATATTCTGCTTTTGGTGATTCAGCTTTGTTAAAAAATTTTCATCTGAAACTTAAACCAAATAGTAAATAAAAACTTAATCTGATGAAAAGCACAAGAAAAACACAGCCTTAAATAGAGCAGAGGCCCCAGAGGAAGCACTGTATTTAAAAGGAATTTTTTCCTTATAGATACCATAAAACTGCTTTATACCATACCATAACTGATCAAGGTATACATAACAAATTCACAAAGAATGAATTTTCATCTATTCAATATGTATTCAACCATAACTATATGCATTCATCTCTTTGGAATACCTTTATTGAGCTAAGAGTATTGGAGTGCACTGTCCTGGGACTTGTCAAAGCTGAGTCCAGATTCCAGACCTGGCAGCTGTCAGTGACAGATGAGTCTGCACCTGGGAATGGCAGTGACCACCAGGCTGGCAAACACCAGCCCCACGGCCGTGGGGTGTGCTGTGACCCACGGGAGGGGCTCCTCTGACTCTGCAACAGCTGCACTTCTCAGCTTCAAAAGGGACTCAGATTGCTGTCACCTCCTCTACAATGTCCATACTTAATAATCATCTAACCAGCTCTGAGTGCCAGTGCCTTTCTTAGTGGGATCCCAAAAGGACTGGCATCTCCTCGGTATAAAACACTGTCAATTTTCAAAGAATATAGCAGTACTCTCCTGTTGGTCCTCAAATTAATTTTCAAAGGTTAGATATTAAAAAAGGCAACAGTTGGTCTGTATCTAAAAGAGAGCACTGACAAGTTCAAAATAGAAGCAGCAGATTAAATCACAGTTTACAATAACTGTGTCTGAACAGTTTCAAAACACATACAGACAGGTGTGCATCTGTGCCCAGCACAGCCTCTAACTGCAGGCTCAGGAGCAGATGCACTGAGATACTGATGTCTGGCCATTGCTGCCCGAGATGTCCTGGTCTTAGTTAAAGAGAAGAGCGTGACAATTGACAGCATAATAAATAACTTGGAAAGTTGTTAATCCAAAAATACTGGCATGTTCACTAATGGAGCAGAATCAGGCCCTTGATGAGACGTGGGATTTTGATAAACACAAATAAATTTGGTTATAATACATAAATGGTTTGATTTCCCAAATTAAGAGCAGGAATAACGTGGGGCAGAAATGTGCAGTGTGCTACCCTTCTGNACTGGGCTCATGGGAAATCCACAGGCACACCTCACTTCCAGGGTTGGCTATTTTCCTGCCCACTAAAATGTCAATCAATCTCAAACCACCACACAGTTTTTATTTCTTAATAAATAAATAAATAAATAAAAATAATAAATAAATAAAAATAAATTATTAATAAATAACTTGGAAAGTTGTTAATCCAAAAATACTGGCATGTTCACTAATGGAGCAGAATCAGGCCCTTGATGAGACGTGGGATTTTGATAAACACAAATAAATTTGGTTATAATACATAAATGGTTTGATTTCCCAAATTAAGAGCAGGAATAACGTGGGGCAGAAATGTGCAGTGTGCTACCCTTCTGTCTCCAATTGTCTGACAAACACATTATTTAACACTTAGGGTTGATCCTTCCCTGTAGTGGACACACAGAACTGATAGTTGGTAATAGAGGTCTTGGGCATTTTAATCAAGAGGAGAACTTAGCACTTCAGGCCTAATTGTACAACCCATCTGTTTCATATAGTGCACAACCACAGCCATATTTTTAAGGTTAAATCAACCCCTTAGAAATTACACAATCTGTTGCAACTTCTACCCAGCTGTGCTTCAGGCAATGGCACTATTAATTCATCAAGTACTAAAAGATGCAAGTGAATGGAAAGGGCTTCAAAAAATTGAGCAGATGTGTATCACATCTCTTCTTTTAATTGTACTGGAAGTACTGCAGCCTAAAGATGTATGTGCTCATTAAAAGAAAATGTTGTTTTATTTATCAATGTGTAAAAGAGGAATTGAGAGATTCTTCACAGTTTTTTTCCTATTCTGGGTATTATTATTATCTGCAGATACTGGAAAATAAGTGTTTTCTTTGCCAATAAGATCTTCATGACAGACCCTCTAGCCTGAGCTTTGTACTCATCCTCTGTTTTGTAATGGAATCTGTTTGGCATGTATCTGGAGGATGTTTAAGCTTTTCATGTTTACCCATATTGTTCTGTCGGCATCAGGATGCTTCCAAAGGGAAATCCACTGAAATATACACAAATTGAGGATGATGACCAAAAATTTGCTCTAGAGAAGAGACAAATATAGATACAAGTTCAGTAAGTTTTCCCTGAGTCCTGCACTGCTGTCCAAGAAAATGATGACATTTATTTTTTCTATAAGCTTTGTCATAAGCTCATTCATTTGGCTAGCCATGTGTCCACTTAGGCAAAATCCAAAGCTCAGCCTAAGCAAACATATTACCTTATTAGAAGTACATCTGAAGGGTTTCCTTTTTTATCTCCATGGACAGAAAATATCTGACTAATACATAATTTTCAAGCCAGTCTAGGCAGGAACCACAGCCAGACTTGGCAATCATGTGTGCAATGTCCCTCCCAGACAGGCATATGGAGACAGTCTTTGTTGTAAGTTATGTGTGCTTATGATGAGATGCAACACATAAATGAAACAAATGAATGGAGGGCATGTGAATAGAAAATCATGAGTTTTTTCTCCCCTTACCTACTCTTGTTTAGGCAGGGCTGTCCTGAGAACATACAGAGAAAGGGGTTTTATCTTTAATAAAGCTTGGGTTCATTCCTCACCAAAACCTGTTGGATTATTTCTTGCTTCCAGAAATCATTGCAGGCCTGGCAGCTGTTCCTGACTATCCTGTTCTGGAAATCCTTTCTGAATTTTGAGAATTTCACTATCAAAAAAATGCTAAAAGGACTTAACTGAGAATTTTCAGTTTTTAAATGATAGTGAATTAGAGGGAAGCAGCTCTCTCTCCACACAAACTGCTATTGTACTGGCAGCAAATCTACTTCCAGATATACATTTGTACCCAGCTGTGTTCTCCAATGCTCCCTCTCCAAAAGTTTATCATCTCCTCTGGATTCTAGCACGACAGTTCTCCAAAGTTTTAATGTCCTGGTGTCGTGGTTTGACACTGACCAAGGGCCAGTGCACCCATGAAAATATGTTTTTCTCAATTTCTGCTGTGAGGTAGGACCAAAAAAGGAGCACAATCACCCAAACTTAAAGCATAGAGAAGAAATTTTATTGACTAATACTAAAAAGAAAGAAAAAAAAACAGAAACCAGAAGGAAACTTTCAAAACATCCATCCTCCCCCCACCTACTGTTCACTCTCACACCGAACCACATGAAAAGACAAAACCTAGGATTTTCAGTCAATCCACCCCTTAAACAATCATTTCCCCAATCCAACAGGAAGAGCAGAGTCCCTCCTGCTTTGCTATAGATCCCCCACAAAAATACCAGTCCTCTTGTGGCCAC
>VXBU01014186.1:345991-373151 GCA_013400315.1 Bombycilla garrulus | reverse complement strand
CACTAAGAGCCTTCATTATATTTTTAGAAGGGAGTAGTGACTTGAGTGACCTATGAGTGCTGGTCCAGAGTTCGTAAGAACTTGTTACTTCTTCCCAGAATACTTTCCAGTTCTTCCACAATTGCAGATACAAGATGTTGCCTTAGATGTTGTCCCGTTACCTTAGCCTTCTGCCACTGTTATGGTGACTCGACCCTCTCTGTTGCTGTCTCATAGTTCCTGATTTTGCAGCATCAGAAATTACAAAGCTGTACATCTAATAAAAGTTTGTCAAGGCAGAGTTAAAGCCTCCGTGGCTTTGGGGGGGGGAAGCCGGGCCGAGGGCACAGCCCACATCTGTACCTGTTCAAGGCTGGAAAGAAAAGAAAGTGATTCCCAGGCAGTCCTGTGCAAATGTATATCCTACTGAGACAAATTTCACTTTTGATTGGCTCATTTCCCTGTCTAAATTAGGCCCACAATTGGTGTTGCACTGGGCTCATGGGAAATCCACAGGCACACCTTACTTCCAGGAGTGGCTATTTTCCTGCCCACCAAAATGTCAATTAATCTCAAACTGGCACACCTGGCCTAAAATAAATTATTTTCTTAAAAATAAATGTTGAAACACTTACTCTCTTTTATTCCACAAGTGCACCTGTGAAAGGAGTCACATGAAAAGCTGGGTTATCAGAGCTAAGATGGAGTGGCAATAAGTGACAGAAATGGTGGATGTAATTTTTTAAACTGGATTTGCTGATGAGCATTTAGTAACACGTAGCCACAGCTAAAAAGAGCAAGTGGACAAGGCAGTCCTTGGGTAGTGTATCACAAAGTATTTGCAATTAATTTTTTAAAAACTTGTATTGGAAGACATGTGGAGATCTGTTCAAGTTTCAGAATTGTCTCTGTTAATTTCAGACTACCTTTTTCATATAATATCCTTTGATAATATCAGCCCTTCTTTTCAGACTGAAAAAAAGAGTATTGTACAGAGGTGCACAAGCTATGCACCATCCTTACTCAGAACCACAGGAATATGAAGGATCAAACCTAGTTTAGAGCGGTATTAATCATGCCAACATGGATTCCAGTCAGCTCTCAGCACTGGCAGGCCAAGTTTACATTTTCCTATGAAATACATCAAGTGCTGAATAATCACAGCACTTGGTGCAGAGACCATAATTTTTGTAAGATGTGGCTAGCCTTGCCTTAGGATAAGGTTACATTTAACTCTGAAGGAGAGAAAGTAAGATTTCACCCAGATGAGTCCACATAAATGAGACTTCACCCAGACAAGTATCTATGAGGAGAACTTAACCAAGGAAAGAAAAGGAACTTTCTTAAGCAAAACATGTGTCCTAGCATAATTCAGTAGAAGTTTACTGGCTAAACATCCTAGAAGTTTAAACTATGCAGAACAGAGAAAGCATAGGAGTTGGAGGAAAAGGGAACAGCATATTTTACATGCTTGCGATTCACCTTCCAAAAGAACTTGTAATTGCAGATGCTGACCATAGCCACAGAAATGAGAAGGAGAATGACACTTATTTTTGAAATCACTGATTTTGTTGCTCTTATTTTTGTTGCATTTTTAAACTATTCAGAAAAGTTTCTAGGAAATTTCTGGTACTTGGCTGTCAAGTAAGTTTAGTTTGGAAAAAATGTAATATTATAAATTACTTGGATGAAAGTTTCCAAATTAAAATTTAAAAAATTTGTCTTTTCTTGCAGAACACCTTAAAAATTTTTCCATATCACAAGTTTTATCTGGGTCTGAACTATAAAGTCCTTACATTCCCATATTGCTATTAGTACACTGACAGATTAATAAACATACCTACTTCCTAACAGAAATCCATGACTTCTGTACATGGAAAAGCACAAATAGGGGGAGTTCTAATCCAAAAAAGTTAACAGACAGTTACGAAGACACAACAGTTGCAGTGACCTCAAAATACATGTGGCAAAACTCTTACTTGAAGAGTACCTTCGGCTATTTTCTGAAACACAGGGACATATTTAAGAATTGGAGGGTGGAGCAGTGCCTTGCAAGTAGCCCCATATTCCTTTAAGAAGAGAGAAATGGACATAAGCTCTACTGCAGTTTGTTGACATGGCAAAAATCTAGGCTGGAATGAGGCAAAAGCAGTCTTAAAATTGTTTTTTTAAATGAACCATTACAAGTCTAAATGCAAGCATTTTGTGGAAATGCATGCTGTTCAAAGCCTTCTGCTGGAATATAGACTGATCAGTTGGAGATGTGCCAGCTGCCTGGCAGCAGCAGATGCTGAAGAGCCTTGTTTTTCAGGCTCTATTGCTTTTAGGGCTGTGTCACCACAGGGATGGCTCTGGGCCTCCAGGGCTCCCAGGTCATCTGCTTCCCATCATGGAGTCTGGAAATCAGATCCTGGATCTGAGATCAGTGTGTGAAGGACAGGCTTCTCTTCCCACTCCTTAGCAGGAAGCTGTCCATCCAGAGCATCTGCATTAAGATTCACTTCAGGATTTCTTCTTGGGTTTAAGTCATTGTTTTAGAATTGCCAACACACCTGAAAAACTCAATTTGCTTATAATAAATAGGTGCACCAGATCTAGTCTAAAAACCAGATTTTTAAAAGTACATTCTAGCCTTTCTCCCACTCCCATGCAGGGCTAACCATTTCCTGCTGATGTTTGCTTTGGGCAGACACAGCTGACCCTGCTGCCCACAGCAAAGCCAAGGAAAGGACCTGGGCTGTGACTTCTGTGGGGACAGGTTTTGCAGCACGGCAGCAGCTGGCATAGACACTTGGCTCTGGGAAGCACAGCACATCCAGAACTTCTTTAAGTCTATGCCACCACTGCAGAGCCAGGATGAGCTACACCTCATCCACACAGCTTCGTATTTCTACCAAGAAAGACTGAAGTATCCACCCCATAATGCCATGAAAGCTGTGCAGCAGGAAGTCTGCAATATGGATTTAAGTTTGTAATGAAGATAATCCATTCTAAATTTTGTAAGTAATATGTACTAAGCAATAATTAGCTAATTTAAAAAGTCACAAGGATGAGAGAAACGAGGAAGAGGGAAGTACATTATAAAATATTAAGTGCTGAATAACAATTTAATAATCACTGTATATTGCACGTCTGTTTCTCAATAAAACTGGATGAACTTATATATGTATTTCATTAACCTGCTGAAAAGTATGGCATATTATAAGACATTGTTTACAGAAAAAAAAGCAGCCTTAATATCTTTCCCAATCTGTCACTAACAGAAGAGGTTAAATCACTAAACTTAATCTTGCTTGGGGAGGTTTGTTGGCTTTCTAACCAGCAACATTAATGACTGCCTCATGTTTGAATAACCTGAGACATCCTTTGTGAGAGAAATACTACACATTTGGAAGTGAAAATAAGAAAAATATATCTGTTAACAATTTTCATAAGCTCTTATTTCAGATCACACAATGCAAATTTATCATATATAATAAGAAAAAAACCAAAGATTGATATGGATATTTTGGAAAAGTAGCAAAAAGCAGAAATATGACAAGATAAAGTCATACCAGCCATTTGTATTTACTTTAATTGTGTCAAACCTTCCATCAAGTTAGTAAGAAGCATGCAGGTCATTAAACAGCTTAATTGAATTTGAGTGACATCTGCTTTTGAACAATTAGATGGCACAGCATATTTTCATAATGAAAGAATTTCCTTAATTTTCATCTTCTTTCACTGAAGGGTTATTAAGTAGTTCAGCCATTAAAGGGCTTATTTATTAGTGAAGCCCAGATGGCCAACCACTATAAGTGTAAATAATAGCTGAGCCATGTCAGACCTTAATTAAGAGATTGCAAATTAGAGGAACATCATTCAGATCACAGGGGTTAACATTACACTTTGCTGCTATTAAAATTCCATAATGGTTTGTGCAGAGAAAAAAGACCCTGCACCGTAAATATGACTCATCCAGAATGCAATCTGAAGTAAGGAAAGGTAAGGAAAGTGTCTGATATCCCTGGTGTGACCCCTGTACCAAAGCTCTGTCACTGATTCTGTTGAATGTGCAACCCCTGAATAGCCTTTCCTTCATCTATTTGCAAGGTGCTGTTATTCCTGTATTTCACGTGATCTCAATGGGAACTGAGGGTATTCAGAAGCTGAAGGATTAGGTCAGAAGCCTGTCATACACATTTAGTTATAAATCTGTCTTGTTTTCTCACTCTGGAAGACAATGAGCATGTAACAGCCACACAAAATTTTTTGTCTAATTGTAACAAGTAGCTAAGGATTGCAACACAGTGTGAGGTAGATATCTTCCTTCCCTGAGTCAACTGGTAAATTTAACATGTACCAGCTGTTTTCTGGTTTCTGGGGTGAACATAAAAGTAGAAACCCAGAGCTCTCCAAGGACTTATTCTAGCAGTTGTTCTGTCCCAAAATACCTTCTTTACACAGAATGAAGAAAGGAGTTCTGATTTAGACTGTAGTGGACTTGAATTTTCTGATGATCCACACATACCACTCTGGCCAGTTTTCTGCCTGCTTTGTACAAAGTTTGTGGAAAAGACCTCAAAAGACCAAATGTATTGACAAAGGATCATGGCAAATTTAAGCTATTTATAAATATAGATTTATGTTTCCCGTGAAATGTGCTTTTCAGCAGCTGAGTTTTTCTATGGCTCAGCTTCTGTTTTCACTGTGTCTAAACTGAGTACTCAGGCAAAACTATCACAGTTTAAATAGCAAAGGCAAGTCTTGTTTAATGTTTGCAGTTCCCAATTGAATTCACCTCTCAGAACCACAAGAAGAGTTTCCTTAACAAAGCATTATTCTAAACCAAGAAGAGAACTGTTGCAACCCAAGCATTCAATTCTGCTATTTAAATAACTGTAGATACTAATTAGATCCATTGTCCAGGCCAGTGCTCAAACACTGAAAATCAATTTAAGCTTAATGTTGCACATAACTCTTCCCAGCGTAAAGACTGTGAAAAATCCGTAACATACTTCATTTTGCCTTTTAACATTTAAGAATTTTCTGGATGCTGCCATCAACAAAGCAACTCAAAGACACCAACTTATAGTTGAATGCAGTCATGGCACAAGCCCACCATTCCTTTTACTCCCTGTGCTCGGTCCTTAGTCTATGCAGTGCCACAGGGAACTATTTATTTGGCAATGCACGAGGGGTGACATTATTCTAAAGTTCACCTCATTCCTGGCTTTAACTCTTTTCAGTCCCAAAGGCCACAGGCAGTGAAGACTGGTGTTACCCACTGCAGCCATGCCACCTCACTGCAGGAGGCACTAAATCAATAGAGCCGTGGTCTTAGGCCCCCCATTGAAACTCAGCATTTTGCTCTGGCAGATTGAAAAAGCTGCTGGTTGCACAGCCTTTCTAGCATGAAAGAGGTGGTGATAGTCACACTGGATGCATTAAGGATGAGAAAAGCAAACAGATTAAGGACAAACTGGCTGGTGAACTGGTAAATGATGCAGTCAATACACTGCAGATACTGCTGAAATCAATAGGTGCATTTTGCTTTCAATTTCAGGAAGAGTGGGATTTCACCAAAAGCTTCCCTGTGCTTAATACCTGATGGGTTCTGTACCCAGAGTTAATTGCTTAGCAGTTCCTACTTCCAGGCTATTCCTGACTAATTAGAAATATGAACTCTCTGGCACAGCATACCCCTGAAACACTAAACCACATCAAAGGACATTATTCACCAGTGCTGTTTCTTATACTCTTCCTCAGCTTTTATCAGATGAGACACATTTCCCTAACATTCAGTCTGAACTTCTTCATTCCATTTCCTCACATCCTGTTGCTGGTCCCCAAAGAGAAGAGATTACAGCTCTGCCCCCCTGGGGAAGTTGTAGACTGTGATTAGGCACCCTCAGCCTTCTCTTCTCCAAACTGAACCAACTAAGTGAGCACAGCTGCTCCTTGTAAGTTTTGCCGTATTTCAATATAGTTTAAAATTGTGTCTTTTCATGAAAAAGAATGTAATAATCTTAATGAGATGTTACTCTCTTTTTTCTTCAGACTGTAGTGTATTAATTCTATAGTTAATAAACTAAATGTATATCCACCTATTCAATCTTATGTTAAAAGTCTTGCTTTGTTTTATAATATAGGTTTGGCTTATATCAATAACTATTCTCACTATTTTGTCTTTGCCAACGGGTTCTCTTTTAAAGACCAGCTCTGCAAGCTATGTGTATATTTATATATTTGCATACTGTCTTCAACTGTGGGCCAGTGCGTAATTTGAAAGAATCTGGGGCATAATAAGCAGTCTCAGTATGATTATACCCTTTATTTTGGCTGAAAAATTAGACACCAGAGTATGAAGTGAAACCCAACAAAAGAGTGCTAACAACAACCAAAATATAATTGCAGATTTTAAAATATTTGATGAATGAAAAAAGGAAAAGCAAACACAGGACAGTGCATCCAGAATCCCGTGTTAGTAATTCTGGAAGGTTTATTTCTGATATTCCAGGAATAGTTTGGTAATAATTAATGTGATCTGAATTCCTGTTCCACCTTTATAAAGATGCATCAGGAAGCAAAGGAAAGACTGAGAATGGTAGATGTCAGCAGTGACAGGTGGAGACCTGAAGTGCTTTGTACCCTGAACCCTGCCTGGTAGCCAGTTCTCATGGAAATGAGACTAGACAGGTAACCTGTGAGAGGCTCTGGCTGAGATGGAGGTAATTTCCCTCCCAGAGTGTCCACAGGCTGTGCTCCATACTGGGACCTAGAACACCCCAGTTTCTGGCTACTGCTCTCACTCCAACATTCCACCACTCCACCGAGAGGCTGGGGTGGGCAAGGTCTTGAGAGGGCATAAAACCAGTTTGCTGACCCAAACTAACTGAAAGGACATTTCATACCTTATGATAAATATAAAAGCTAAGAGAAAGGAGAAGGAAAGAAAGGCATCTGTTATTCACTTTTGCATTCTGGAGTAACTACTATGGGTGCTGAAACCTTTCTTCCCAGGAAGAGGCCAGACATTGTCTGCTGATGGGAAGTGGAAAATAAAATCTTTTAGTTTTCCTTTTGCTTATACATGTGCAATCTTCACCTTTTCTTTAGTAAATTACCTTTTCCTCAAACAACAATTTTGTTTTCCATCTTATTTTCTCCCTCTGTCCTGCTGAGGAGGGGAATGACAGAGCAGCTTAGTGAGCACCTGGTGTCCAGGCAGGGTAAACTCACCACAGCCTGTTAGCTCAGCACCATTTCTTATTGTTCTTATAATAATCAGTTTCCTTCTGACAACTATACTTACATGTGTATGTTTTACCAATTGACAGAGTGAGTATTGCTAAAGGTAAAGACATGCTTCTTAATAATCCTACTTTCAGAACCAAAAGAAACATATTAGTGGAGGTAATAATTCTGGACTCTTCAGTAGGTTCTATAGAGCAAGGTTAATAGCCTCTTCTACAACTGTGAGCCTGTAAAATACATAGGATGTGAGAAACCTATAATATATTGATTTATATCCAAGGTCAAACATAAACCTCTTCATCTAGTTTTTAAATTCTAGTGTCTGACTCCTTCTGCCCACCCTGCACCAGAAGTGGACCATTCTGATTCTGCGATGAGCAGGCTTTCGTGCCACCAGAGCTGAGCCTGCCCATTAAAGAACTATTACAAATTTACTGGATAACAGCAGAGAAGTTCATTATTTTAAATATTATTCCTATTTTTTTTTTAAATCTATTCTAATTTTTCTTATAATTTCATACTTCAAATCCTAGGACAAGGGAAGAAAGGGACTTCAATCTACGCTCACAATATATTAATTATTTTTATTGCTGTTGTATAAGGGTCTCAATTAATATGGATATTCCTAAATACCATTAAGCAAATACAAGCAGAAAATATTACCTAAATCACCTTTCATCTTTGGTAAATCCACTAATTTTCCTCTTAGGCCATACCTCTTCCACAGGATGTGTAACCTGTTACAGTACTTCACACATTTTCTTGCAAACACCTGACATATTACAATTCATGAAAATGAACTCTAAAGCTTTATCCTGCAGGAAAGTGATGGTTTGAGGGCTTTGGGGTGTTTTTCATAATGAAAAGATTGCTCTCTGTATGTTAATTTTACACTCTTCTCAAAGCCTTGGATATCAAATACTTTTTGAGGACTGACCCAGCATCTGCTGTTCTTGTTGCATTTGCATTCTGACACTATTACGCTGTCTAAATGATGATTATGAAACAGATGCTTCTTTTATCATCTTTTTGTTGAAAGACTGTATAAACCCTCCAATCAGAGAATAAAAGTCTATAAGAAGTTTGGTTTTTTTTTTCCTAGGGAAAAATTTCCTTAATGAGCTGTTTCTATTGTGTTTTTAAAGACTATGTTTATATTTGTAAATGAATTCAAAACCTAGATGTCTGAGTACAATTCACAAATTACACATTAATCATAGTAAATACTGTACAAATGTATCAGCAAGTGCAATTTACCACTGCAATCCAATTAAACGGGCTGGTTTTCCCTTTAACACTTAAGGAATCAGTATGAGATTGGTTCTCTGTGACTTGCAGCAATACCTTACCTTTTGCAGGGGAGGGAGCTATTCCCTACAAATTTTGGGATGTAGCTCTGTAAAATCAGTGTGCTAAGGAGAAATATGCAGCAAGTGCAGCTATGCTGGGCAGCTTAGGGGTGCCTGGGAAACATTTTGTGCTATGTCCAAGATTAAAACAGGTAAATAAGAGGATAAAAACAGAGGAAATTGTCTTTCCTGCACACCTTCACCTTAACAATATGTTCCAAACACTTGCTTTGCCCTATATCCCCACCTCATCTAGGAGGAAGGAATATTTAGCTGAGGATTCAGATCTGTTTATAGGTAAAGATGTCTGCACATATCTGATGACATTAGCACCAAACTCTTTTTCTGTCTATATAAACAAAATATAATGTTAAAACATGATATAATTCTTCTACCAAATCTCAGCTATTTGTTGGCATCTGGCAGATTTCCATCCCAGCTTTATGCCCTCTCAGCTGGTATGGCCCAAAGGCAAACTGCACTAAGGGGCACTTAAACTATGAGTCGGAAAGTCACAAAGGGCTGAAGGAGAATCTGTTTGTGTATTGGAAATCTCTTCATCTGCAGTATCAGCAGCACACAACTTCTTGGGCACACGACAGGTGTTTCGTGCAGGGCAGGCAGCCAGTGCCTTCTGTGCAAGTCAGAACCAGGGTGGCGCCCCTGTTTGGCTCTGTGGGTACACCAGCTTATGTGGTACCTGGGTGAGCAATATCTGAGTACAAATAGATTCCTATTTTATCCATACAAAGCCCCAAACCTGTAATTAAAATTGGAGAAGTACACATTAAAAAAAAAATTGAAATATTAATAGTGACAGCTGGAATTCTCTCTGCATCTGCTCATTTAGTTCCCAATTCAAATTTCCATGCAGGCTCTATTTATGCTGCATAACAGTTCACACTGTAAATTGATGCAATTTCAATACAGCCTAAACCACACAGATAAAACATATACAGAAACATATTCACTATATTAATAAGCAACATCAGTCAATCACTTGCACTGTAAATTGAAAATCACAATAGGATAGATTGTATCAGCTAAACACTTTCTGAAAAGCCCTGATCACCCTCTGGATGGGAGGCAGAGGAATGGAAAATAACTTCTTGGAGCTTATAACATCGCCTCAACCTTGCCTTGTCTTCCTCAGGTTGTGTTCATTGGTATAACATGTACACAGGGAACTGACTATTCCCTCACATCTGCTTCTTTCTGCAAAAATTCTAATGTGACTCAAGCTTATAGAACCACTGCAGTTTCAAATTAGGGAAACACTGTTGAAACTGGGAGGCCTGAAATATAACTTTTTCTGTTCTCATTTTTGCTTAGTAATGTTAAAGCAATTTTACAGGGTTTTTTTTTTTTTTTGTTGTTGTTTTGGTTTGGGGTGGGGGATTGTTGTTGTTTAGGGTTATTTTTTGTTTGTTTGTTTGTTTTTGGTGGTTGGTTGGTTTCGTGTTTTATTATGAATTAATATTTTTTCTTTTTTTTTCTCTTTAGGTTCCAGAGGGAAAATGAGTGCCAGAAGCCCACCAGTTTATCTCAGCAAGCCAGCTTGGACACAAATTGGAGAAAAAATAATTGTGATAAAGAACAGATTCACTTTCACACTGACTGATGGTTGTTATGGAACACACATAAAGAACAAGTTCTACAGTCATAGTCATAATTATGAATGGCATCCTCCTCCTCCCTGTCGTTTTTCTCTCTTGGGCAATTGTACTTACAGCTGTTAAAAGGCTTTTTGTTTCTGTGCAAATTCTCCACCTCCAAAAACAGCTACAAACACCAGAATAAATTGCCTACAGAATCCTCTTTAAAGCTTTATTTGTATGTATATAGAACAACATTTTTGAAGAGATGCATGAAAATTACGCTCATTATTACACATGATACAGAAATAGCCATCCCTTGCTTCTGTATTGGATTCTAATATTTTTCACCACCTAATAGTACTCATTACCTATATACAAATAATTTTGAGGTAACCTTAGGGTTAAGGTTAATTTTAAGGCCATTAGTGAGAAAAAAAAAATGTTATATTATTCTAAGACAGAGTCATGATCAATATTTTCATTTTAAAACTTATATTTATGTACCATTTTTGGTACAGTATTTTTCTGCAAGTATTGTTGTAATTCACTCAGGATTTCATTATTTATTTTATTATTAATATACTTTGACAAATTCTTCTGCATTTCACTTTTGTATTGGAGCTTCTCTTGGCTCAGAAAAGAGGAGCTTCAGGGCTTCGAAGACATGGATCCTTTTTGCCTGATATTCATATGAAGCTCTATTTTTTCCCTTCTGTCAATTGAAGCAATAACAGCTATAGAATAAATAATAATTTTATACATCAGGTTCAGGGTTCCACAAGATTAATTAATAGCTAAATAACTTGCAAAAAGCCATCCTTCTGGATAAACTTGAACATCTTGGCTCTGATTTTGCTCATGGTTATTTGCCTCAGTAAAAAAAGGGAAAAATAGCCTGGAGGCAGTGGAACAAACAAGTGTCAGATCAAGTGTCCATTCAGTCAAATGCTTTTCTTTTTTGTATGTTTTTTCTGGGACTAGGAAATGCCTATTTAGAGTGACAGGGTGAGTCCTGAGTTTAAGCTAGAAACAAATACCTGAATCTTTGGACGGATCCTCAGGAGAACACCAGGAGCTCAGCAGACCTCCATCATTCCTAGGGTTTCAGGACTGCCAGGACTGCAGATTCCCATTTCAGAGCACAGCTGACAAGGTTTCTCACACACCCCATCCCAAATTTCTCTTTCCCATCCACATGAAGACTTATATTGTCACTACTGCTCAAAAAGGGCTTCCTCCTCCCAGCGGATGGATGGGCAGCAAACTGCTCAGCCACTGCTCATCACCAGCAGGTTTCTGTGGCACGGGTTCTGCCCTTGGTGGTCGAGATCACTTCTCAGTGAGTAGGGAAAGGAATGTGCAGAAATGCCCTGGGGAGCAGAGATGGGGGCTGAGTTCATCTGCTTCCCAGGAAAGTCCTAGCCCTAGGATGCCAAGTGGGCAGGAGTGAGGTGTCTGAATGACTCCAAGCAGGGAACTGAAGGTAGACTGTTATTTCCCCATGGAAGCTACTAGTCTCAGTCCTGTAATTCAAAAGATGAGTGTCTAAGCCCTCATTACTGGAGTGGTTCTTTCTTCCTTTTTGTTCCTGAAATTCCCACATTCCTGACTACGCAAGGAAGAAAAAAGCTGTACTGGTCAGGAAATGGCCATCTTATGGCCAAGAACCTTAACCATTAAAATATAATTGAAAAATTGTCTGCTACAACTACAGTATCATCAAGTTCCATCAGTTTGGATGAATCATTTAATGCACTGCTACCTGTTAACTTCGGAGCTACTAAAATCTCTTGTCCCTTCAATAATTATTTCTCTTTGCTGCTCCATTTCTTCAGCCATCCACTACAGCTGCCTCAGCATTCACACTGCATGCTTCTCACTCTTCTTTCAAATACCTGTTGTCGCCTTCTGTTAGTTACAGCTAAGAATTGCTATGCTGCAGCAAATTTGAATAGTTCACTTGATATCTCATTGTTAGAGACTTAAGTTGCAGCTGATCAGTTTAATTTTTAGGCTGCTATACCAGGATTACTGAGTTTTCAATGGCAGTAACTGTAGTATCCTTAGAAGGTTTTCAGAGATGGTTATTGCTAATGGTACTCAAACATGATCAGTTTTGCAATGAAGTGAGTACATTTCTTTTGAACTGACAAAGCACATGAAACATTTCTCTTGTTAAAGTACATGTCAGCAGACATGGTTAATTCTGCTGTCACTCTAATTCTGACTAAGGTGCTGTGGTATTCAAAAAAGCCCTTGTGGATTAATTGGTATGATCCCAGGGAAAGAGAACAACACATTACTCCTCACTTCACATTTTTACTAGTATTTTTATGCCAGACTTCTTTTCCTTAGTTCCCTTTTCAATCAGGACAAAACATTTCAGGCAAAAAAATCAACAGCACAATCACTGCAAGTAGGAGTGTCTTCCAGTAGCCCTCAAACACCCTTGATTGCTTGTGAAGAGTGAGGTTATCTTTTTTCAACTTACTGTAGCCTCAAAAAAGTCCAAACAAACAAAGCAGCACAAAAAAAAAACCCAAAAAACAAAAACAAAAAAACAAAACAAAAAAAAAACCAAACCAAAACAAAAAAAACAAAACAAAATTTGTTTGTATTTGCGAAAAGTTTGTATGCAATTTTCTGCTACACAAGGCAGCTTTCTTTGGATTGAAGCAGACCTGAAGGTAGAGATCCGAGCTCATTTGTCAGACGGCAGCAGGGGAGCGGTGGGTGGCCCTGCTCTTCACTGCGCTCCGGCGGAGAGCACCAACCTCCCCCGCTGTTCTGATTTGCTTTCCCTCTGTNCCAACCAAAACACAGGTAGGATGGAAATAAAGACTTTTCTACTTTTCTGCAAGTGTATTAGTGTATTCTATTCTCTTACAACTGTTCTCTCTGATATGACATGAGTATTGAGAAATGCCTCTACTCAAGTTAAGGTGCAAAGGAGACCATAAGACCATATGGTGAAGTCAATCATATGGAATTTATTTAACAATAAAATGTGATTTTACCTGGTCTGGGCTAATTTCAGCACAGTTGCTGAGTTGGGTTTCCTTGTGTCCCATAAATTCTGCCATTATCAGTATTATTCCTCTCCCCCAGCTTTGTAAACCTCTCCTTTGGTCTGAGGTAACAACTGGACAACAGTACCACCTTTACCTTCTCTCAAGCTCCTGTCATGGTGGCTTAACTTACAGTCCACATTTCAGGTATGCATGGAGGCATTCAGAGGTCTTCGGTATTGACGGGTGCCATCTGCCCCATAAACTGAGGTGATCTTGGTTTAACCAGTGATATGTGTACCAGCAGTTGCTTCTTTACACTGTTTGCCACAGTGGGAATTTTTGTCTGGATGTGTTACTCAGGATGCGCTAGGAAGAGCTCACCAGACCAGAGCCAGCACCATCCTGCCACTCCATTCTGTGCATACCCCAGGGCAAAGTCCTTCTGCATCCTAAACAGTGTTTGAGACAAGTAACTGTGGTCTTTAGGTGCTTACATTCTCCTGTCTTGGTCATTACCTTTAAGCAAACTAGAACAGGCTCCCTTAACATCTCAATCTAAAGCAAAAATCCTGTTTTCTGAGGCTGTTCCCATAGAGGCTGAGAGATCTTTGCTGGAGAATAAACATGCCTCACAAGTATCTGCTAGAGACAGCTGTTACTAACTCCAGAAAACTGCTGGAGAATGAGGTTTGTTTGAAGATTTTCCTCCAGTCCCCAGATCTAGAGAAGAGGATACTACAGTGATATCCCACCATAGCAGTTTAAGACAAGGGTGCTGTGTCTAGTCTTCCCTTACACTGTATAGATATTAAGATGTCAGATATAGCAATATTCTGGTTTAAAGGAGACAAAAAAAGAGCTGTTCCTTCACTTGTTATGATTATATGTGGTAGGGGAAATCAGCAAGGAATTTGGGTGTCTCAGCTATACAGAACCATATACCACCACCCATGAGTGACATAACATGTCACAGCAGAAATATGAGATATATTTCTGAAGAGGCAATGCAGCATTCATAATTTTGTGTGTGTTTGTGTGGGGTAAGCAGCTTCCTTAAAAAAGGAAGCACTAGGGAACATGCTAATGAAATGATATTACCATTCCTAAAAGTCCCACCTCTCTGAGCTGGGTTGTCTGACTTGACAGTGACTCTCTAGGATAACAAATTACTGCAGACCCTGCACAGCTGGTACCAGGCTTTACCACCAAATATAATTTTAGAAATTTACTGTGAAGAACATAAGCAAAAAAGCACAAGTGTTCCGAAAAATATGAATTCAAATATAATCAGTAATAACTTCAGCTGAAACACTTTGTTACATGAAGGTACAATATATTTGACCTCTGGCTCTTCTGTGGATACACAATTAACATAATAGAATTCTTCTATTAATAGGCACAGATAATTTTCTCAATTGTTGTCTACTTGCTCTGATAATCTACCAAGCTATTAGTCCGTGTCAGTCTGATATAACAGGCATTCCAGAACAAGTGGACAGAAATCCATCAAAAAGTGTTAATCAGAAACAATAACGGGAAAGTGTCGTCACTTATTTAACAGGCTGATCCATAAATATTAGCAAGGCTCTCCTTATTTTGTCCAGGATGCTGTTTCAAGGGAGTGCTGCAGGAGATGTTAGCATTCAGACTTTTAAACACCTCTCGCTGCAGCCAAGGTCCTGCTGCTTCTACTTCGTGCTGACAGCCATGGCTCCTCCCCTCTCCTTCACTTTGCGAATACCAATAATTGGGATCCAAGGAAGAGATCTTTAGCAGCCTATGTGGCTGAGATCAAGAGGCATTTTGCTCAGAAGGGGCAAGACCTTATATTGACGGTTCACAAGCCATTTCAGTGAGTATTCACGGTACGAAGCCGGCACAGGCTTAGAGGAGTTACTGCCTGTGCAGCTCCAACAGGGCACACGGAACAGCCCCCACTCCTCTGCTGCAGTGCTCCCCGACACCAGCTCCTCTGATCTCCCCTGCATTCCTTCCTCCCCTGTCTCTGGTGACTAACAACTGGTATCCTTACCAGCAGACACACAGAGAAATTTCCCAACAGACTATGTCGGGCAGGATGCCCAAGACAACCTGTACCTTTATGTGTGTGAGGGGAGGACTCCAAATATCCAAATGCAGTCCTGTCACAAGCCTACAGTGCCTCGAGGTCCTGCCCTTACACCATCAAGAGAGAAAGGCACAGCTTATTACTTGCAGAGAGAAAAAACAGCTCCAGCAGAATAAGATTTCGGGGAAACAATAAAAGGGAACCTCCTCTTTCTTTGCCCTGTTGCAATTCAAGCTTCTGCTTGAGAGCTTCCAAGGGAAACAGGTGTCAGTATTTCACAGTGATCAAAACAGTAGATAATTTCCTTAATGCTCTACCCAGAAACTTTTCAAGAAAATGATCTAAAAATTCAGCAAACAATCCTACTCTATTTTGCCAGTTTCTAGAACATCAAAAAACTATGGAACTAAATTTGAGGGAATCATCAATTACAACTGTCATTACCTTTTCAGTCTCTCAAGAAGTTCAGTATTGTTTAGTTTTTCCCAGGATTCTCAAATAAATAATATACTTAATCCATAATATTTCCTTTTAGCAGACACAGGAGATGGCTGCTGTTTCTAAAGTAGCTCTCCAGCAGTGTTGTTCACTGCTCATCTGAACCAACTGCATGCAGTACAAGAACTGTGTGCTTGGAACTGCAGGCAGGTCCAAATAGCATTGGAACATTCTGCGTCTGATACTTTGTAGGTGTTTGGTGTAGGTGTTTGGGCCTAGAAATATCAAGAAAATTAGAAGACCAGAAATAGTGATCCTCTTGTAAATAAGGAGAAAATAGTGACCAGATGAATAACTTACTCAAGGGCACGCTAAACAAGCTCTCTCAGAGCCAGCTACTGAGTTTGTATTTCCCAAGATCTTACCTGTAAGAGCAACCTTCCTCTTCCAGCAGTCTGAAAAATGGGACAGAACTGGCTCTGCTGCTAATTATGAGTCAGAGTAAAGGAACTGGAAATGTGACACCCTTCAAGGCTCTTTTCCTTCCCCATTTCCCATGCTGTATATACAAAAGCTTTAGCTGAGATCTGAACACAGGACAGAGTATTACCACTGTGCTGATGATGCAAGATCTTTTCCTGGCCTTGTAGCTGCAGGGACTGGTCCATGGGAAATTCTGAAAGACAGGTAACTGAATGCATCAGAAATTATTAGTGCCCAGACCTGAGAAGATAGATCTGTGTTCTTGGTGGAGGTCACACACCTCAAGAGGGTACTCAGAGGTTTCCAGCCTATTGCCACACTGCACACACTGTCAGAGCCTTTGTCACTATTTTATTCAGTTGCATCATTCCAAGACTCCATCATAGGGCTCTTAACAGGGCAGCTGACATCACTGCAGCTGTACATTATCTCAATGTAATGGGCTATTGTGACACATTTTTTTTTTTCATCAGCTGCTGCTTATTATTCTTAAATCTTTCACCAGGCTGTACTTCAGCTATATTTAAGAGATATTCACTGAGCTCTAAACTGGTTTGACTATGCTCATACACCACCCACTGCTGAAGGTTTCTACCACTGAAATTAAGTCAGCTGGATAGCTTAATTCTGTTATGACAGCCCTCCAGAATAAAATTCCTTCTACATCACATCTGTTCCCATTACCCATTCCCAGTCTTAAAATTTAGACTGAAAATATGCCTCTACTTTCTTGGTTTTAACATTAACATACAACAAAAATAGAAAGTGTGACATGTACTTTAGTAAGTGTATGACAGAACACGTGTTTGTGTGAAACAGTGCATATGTGCACTTACAACATACATGTTAAATAGGAATGCACAGTATATAGAGAAATATATTTCAGAATATCAGTGTTTTGCATTTTTATATTCCCATAATAATTTTATAAGCACACTATGAAATACTGTGTAACTTTTCTATTTGCCTCTTCTGTGTGCACAACTGCATTCCAAATGCTGTTCAAGACTATAGACTCTTGCACTCTGCAGATGTCACAGAACACACAAATACTTTATTGTACAATGTGCATACTGTAACTTGTGTCCCACAGGGTATTCCCTCGTTTATAAGGTATTGATGAAGATGTTTAGATTTCATTTGATTTTATTTATTTTTGATACAATAGCAGGAAGGCTAGTGTGCAGGGGATAATCTTGATGGATTTGCTATGATAGATTTGGTGCTTATAAAATCTTCTACCTCACAGAAATTCCTTTTCTTGCAATGATAGCTCATGGGAAACTCAGATCACTTCCATAAGCAACAATGCATTGGTAACATTACTGTATTCAGACGTGGAGAACTCAGCTTAAGATTTTTACAACAAACACAGAAAAAGGAGGGTGTTTTCCAAGATGGACTCAGAGCAGCTGCTGTGCACTACTCTCCAGCACAAAGATACCTGCAATATTTATATTTTTCGTTCCATTTTGCAAGCCTTCCTTCAGAGTTGCTCAGTCAACACCATGTATTTTTCAGGGAATAAAGCTACTCTCATCACCAAGAACACTCCAGGGCCCTCTGACAAGAAACCCTTCCCCCACACATGGCCTCTGAGTCTCACATCTGTCTGTCTGAAGTCATTAATCCAAAGACTTGTATGGAGGCGGGATTCTCACGCTAACAAGCTGGCAGATTGGGTTGTGCTCTGTTTTCTGGCTCTGGCTAAAGCCTTCCTTGCAAGAGGTTAGAAAGAGCAGCCCTTTATTTTAAGCAGTGTTCCAGCGAGTGACTTGAACTGAACGATGAGTGCTTTTCAGACAGGCTCAGCCTGAAGCAGAAAGATCCTCACAAACATAATAGCCCAGCGCTTTCCTATTTAAAATATTAATTAAAACATTTTGAAAATTCTTCACATAAATCACTGCTGCTGTTCCTTACCTTCGTAATGTCGGAGGAGATGTGGCAGAAACCTTAATTCACAGTAACATACAATTCAACCAGGCTCATACATGACACGTGTTCCACATGAAATGCAGATGTGTTACACTCTACAGGAAGCTAACATTTTGCCAGCACACAAATGAAATACAGTTTCACAGTGAATGCTACAAAAGAAAAAAAAAAGGCGCATTACCAAAAGAGATTATATTCATTTCACAATTAGACTATAATAACCCTTAACTTTCATTCTGGAAGCAAAGGTAGAAAGAAAAATAATTACTATTAGCTTTCTTTCAAACCATAGTCATTTGAAAGGTGATTCAAGATTATTTTATTTGGAAATTTGAATTACTATTTTTAAAAACAATTGCAATGACCTCTTCTGGCCAATAATATATTTTTCTTCCAGAAAACATATGGCTTTCTTTGCTGTTCAGGCTTCCATGGAATTAAGTTCTTTGGGAGGTCAATAACACATTTCTAAAGCTCTTTACAGTGATCAGACTGGATCCTTGACTTTTTTTTTTTTCCTGGTCTCCTTGTGCTATGAACTACACACAAAAAACAGCTAAAACAAGGCAAGTGAGTTTTCCTTGATTTAAGAAAGTTGCTTATTGCCAAAAATCATCTAGCATGGCTCTGTGACATCCCTCAGGAAAGAGGGCTGCAGATGACAGTCCAGAGCAGTATTTCTGGGAGCATCCCTGAATCTCAAAGCAGTTCTTGGAAGCTTTAGAGTCAAAGTAGCTAAAAGGAAATTTACTTTAACTCTGTATTTTGGCTGGCCTAGTTAGCAAAGAATAGCCACAGCCAAAAATGTGTCCCACTGCACAAGTAATTTACTTACCACTCAAGTGAAAAGAGTTCTGCTACGGGAAATGACCATGCTCTCAGTGTCAAGATATTTTGAGTCTTGTAAAAAGTATCCTAGAATTTATTACTGGGCACAGATAGCAAGTGCCTCCTAATGATATTTTATTTGACAGACATGTTCTGGTACCAAAGGTCGTTGCTTAAATCAGGGTATTCACTGAAGATTTTAAGAGAAGAACATACTACTCATGCAGCAAACTGAAGTTTACACCTATTCAGAGATAAGTACTGATGCTGTTTATGCAGAAAAAGCACAGCCTAATTTAACATCACCACAGGCAGCTTTTACCAACACCCTCAGATACCTTCTGTGGTCCTGGACATGTGTGATTCATGAGACCAGTGACAGAAGAGCTGGCATCCCTGACTGCCTCTTCTCCTTAATGACCTGCTGACATTACCAGTGACTTTATACTATGTCCTCATTAATAGATGCTGGCAAATTGGAACAATGCTATAGAAGGCAAGGATTTCAGCCTTTGAAACAAATATAGAAATTTTTATAATACAGAATATCTAGAAGAAGCTGCAGAAATGTTTCTCCCAAGGTCATAACATAAAAATGCACAAAAAGTAACCCACCAGCTGCTGAGATGCAGTTAGCTGATCTCCTTATTCCCTGTCATCCTTCAGAAATTATCTATTCATCATGGGATACAGAAGTGGGAGAGGAAAAAGAAAAAAAATAGGAAAAACTAAAATAAAAACCCAAAGCAAAACAAAATAGAACAGAGAACCCAAAGCCAAAATATGATATTTGGCAAGTAAGGGTGTGATAAAAATTTAATTGTCTACAACTTTAACAAACTCTGGATCTGTCCTTAACAGAGAACAAATAAGTCATGAACGGGAGAATGTGTATGACATTTATCATAGTTTTAAATAACTGTTGTCCCTACGGTGTTGTGCTTACTTATGAAGACAACACATACAATTGGCTACTCCTCAGGGGATGAAATGTAGAAGAGAACTTTTATGAGCAACAGCAAAGCACAAATTCTTGTGCTTAACCTGAATGTATGAATATTCCTAAAAATGGGGAATATCCAAATTCCTGCAGGACTACTTGATCAATGAAAAAGAAATATATTCTTATAATTTCAATAGACCTCTGTCAAAGTGTTCAGTGGCTTTCAGGATAAACACAAGAACAAGTTAATGATACCAAAGGGAATTGATAAAATATATAAAAGATGCAAACGCTGTTCAAATTTAGTGCTACTTTGGTGGGAGAGAAGTGGGCAAAACTCACGTTTCCCACATACATGAATTTATTGTTTGTTCCCATTGAAAGCAGGTTTGACTTTAACCACAGCTGGCAACTCAGTACCACACAGCCCCTCACTGACTTCCCACCCCTCCTTCCCTGGTGGGATGGGAAAGAGGATCACAAAAAGGTACAACCTGTGGGTTGAGATAAGAGCATTTTATTAATTAAAATAAAAAAAATATAATAATAGTAAAACCAGTAGTAATAATGATATAAAACCAAGAGAAACAACTGATACACAAGACAACTGCTCACCATCCACTGACCACCCTCAAGCAGCTCCCAGGCAACTTCTCCCAGTTTACATACAGGGATGATGTTCTGTGGTATGGAACATTCTTTTCACCAGTTCAGGTCACCTGTCCTGGCTATGTTGCTCCCAGCTTCCTGTGCAGCTCCTCACCAGCAGAGCACGAGCCAACTNCCTCTGTCAAAGTGTTCAGTGGCTTTCAGGATAAACACAAGAACAAGTTAATGATACCAAAGGGAATTGATAAAATATATAAAAGAAATGCAAACGCTGTTCAAATTTAGTGCTACTTTGATGGGAGAGAAGTGGGCAAAACTCACGTTTCCCACATACATGAATTTATTGTTTGTTCCCATTGAAAGCAGGTTTGACTTTAACCACAGCTGGCAACTCAGTACCACACAGCCCCTCACTGACTCCCCACCCCTCCTTCCCTGGTGGGATGGGAAAGAGGATCACAAAAAGGTACAACCTGTGGGTTGAGATAAGAGCATTTTATTAATTAAAATAAAAAAAATATAATAATAGTAAAACCAGTAGTAATAATGATATAAAACCAAGAGAAACAACTGATACACAAGACAACTGCTCACCATCCACTGACCACCCTCAAGCAGCTCCCAGGCAACTTCTCCCAGTTTACATACAGGGATGATGTTCTGTGGTATGGAACATTCTTTTCACCAGTTCAGGTCACCGGTCCTGGCTATGTTCCTCCCAGCTTCCTGTGCAGCTCCTCACCAGCAGAGCAGGAGCCAACTGAAAATTTCTTGACTTAGGGTAAGTAGTGATACGCAACAATTAAAACATCAATGTGTTAAAACATTCTTCTCGTACTGAATCCAAAACACGGCACTGCACCAGCTGCTAGGAATAAAAATTAACTATTATCCTAGCCAAAATCAGCATGAGAAAATTAATTTCTATCCCAGCCAAAATCAGGACAAGAAAGAAACAATTTCTATGGACAGCACAAAACTAAGAAAAAGAGTTGTATCCAGTCAATTAGCCCACATTAAAGACATCCCTAAGGCATCCTTTAACGTGCCTGTGCACGTTAAAGGCACACTAAAAAGAGTAAGCCCTCAAAAACTGTTTCTGCAAAGTCATATAGCATAGGAAATATAGTCTCAAACATCAATAAAGGGAAGAAGTGTGGTTTATTAAACGAGTTTAATTTCAAGGAAATTCTGTAATGAGAAAGAACAGAACATTTGCTGAGGGGAGAAAGAAAATAAACAGAAAAAAGAAACCAAATTCATGACTCCAAAACACTCCTTTAAACATTAAAAAGATAATGGTACAATGAGCAATAAGCAGCATGGGTTCATAAGGAACATGTCGTGCCAAGGAAACGCGATTGCTTTTTTGATAGAACTGCAAAAATCCTGGATGAGAGATACACAGCATGATTTTAATAAAGGATTTAATACATTGTCTTACTAAATCTCCCAAAATGAATCCAAATTGCTTTGGACATAAGAACTGTCATGTAAATTGAAAACAGGTTGAAGGATCACAAACACTGTCTGATGAGAAATGGCAGCAGATTGCACTGAGTTGTGGGGAAGTAGGCTGTGGGTCTATTCGTTTCTTAATTTAATAACTTCATTAATAAGCTCAAAGAAAAGGTAAACAATATGTAAATTACCTTGGCAGATGAAACTACTGAGAATAATGTTAAAGTGGCAGAAAACAAAAAACTAAGGTCTAATATTAAAAAAAAACCAAAAAGTGAAGTACCAAGCTACTGCAGTGGAGAAGGGACAGCCACAGCAGAAAAAACCAAGCATCTTCTACAGCCAAAGCAGAAGCCTACATTTAGCCCAGCAATGAAGGGGTAACTAATATATGTTATTTATGACACATATGACTGTTTGGAGTGCACTTCATTGGACACAAAACTTAATGCATGTCCAAGCTACATATTTAGTAGTTTAGTGTGGCACGGGAAAGGAGAAAATCATCTGCCTGTAAAAAAACATAAGGTTTTGTTAACTATTAAATACATTTTAGCATACCAAAGTACAGAAAAATCTTGAAATGCAAACATAAGGGAGAGACAGAGACCGTTATCACCTGGAGATAACAACAGGGGCTAGGGATGAATACTCTAAAGACATCTGCTCCATGATTTCAAGGGATGAGGCAGTGTCTATACTATAGTCTCTCCCTTCTCCATTCTATTCTTAAAGCTCTTCTTTTCCTGATATTTTCTCAAGAAAATCCCTTCTTCCTGACTTGTGACTTTCTTTTTCTGCCAGCCTTCTTGATTTCACTCCCTCTTTGTCTTTCAGTCTTTCCCAGCTCCCCTTCCTCTCATTTTCTTAATTGCTCTTTATAGCTGCACAAGGCTGCTTAAAACCAGGTACTGAGATGCCACTCAGCTACCTCTGAGATACATGTGATCACCCGCTCTTGGCTGGACTGCAGGCTGGCTGAGAGGAGGTGCTCCTGGGCTGCGCAATCTTGGCCATCCCAAGGACAGCAGTGCTGCCAAAACCTTTTGAAATTCTTTGGAATTTCTCAGTATGGTTGCAACTGGAAATGGTGGAGCTCTCATTCTTCCATCAGTTTCTCCAGCACAGCTGTGATACTTTTGTTATGGCCTCAAAGATCTTCCACAGTTCATGAAGCACAACTAAAAAGTTACCACAGTTCAGATCTTAATTTCCCTTGAACTTCAGGTTTGCATTAAATAACAAACTAGGGCAAGTAGTGACTCACAGGAGCAGTGTTCATGCTGAATATCTATATATCATAGTGGCAGTCTGATTTGAAACTTTAAATATCAGTTTGTGCTTTTATGGGTTTATGGCTCCAACTCAAATGAGTTGAAATAGTCAAACTCTGGTAAATACAGAAAAAATATTTTGTATAAAGCAGCTAGCAAAATCAAACAAAACCCCACACAAACGAACAACAACCAGATTAACAAATATCTAAGAATTCTCTGAAATGCAATCAAAAGAATTTCACCATGGTGGATGCTTAAAGAAAAATCTCTCAGGCTGAACACGACCTAACACTTTCAAAGTCTGTAAAAGTTTAAACTGTCTTCATATGACTCTTACTGCCTTTTGACACTTTTTACCAATTACAGAGTGAAAACTCACATCAACTTTTAGGAAGGAGAGGTTTTATTATTTTTTCGCAGATCTGTATTTCATACCTAGGTAAAGAAAAAGAAGTCTTTGCATCTCGCCTTTAGTACTGAGACCTTTACTGTTTAAGCACTTTCTGTGCAGAAACTTGTGAAGATGATCATAAGGGGAAAAGGGATGATGCTAACAGAAGAGACTGAAACAGAATGAATTTTTTTGGATGGATGTCACACATTGGTTTCACTCTCATTGTCTTAAACTATGTTCTACCAAGGATACCCACAAATGACAGATACTCTTTCCCACAGCTCTACATCATAGAAATATAACTTATTCTTCAAGTCGTTCACCTTAAAGAAAGAATTCATGACTTCACAATCCAGTGACCACTGTTGGTAGTCGATACATCATCCTGCCTTTTGGATAAAAAAGGACAGAAAATCAGCAATGCAAATATCGACCACATCACAGTTTTCCATGTAACACATACACCTTTTTTTAAAATACTAATTGTAATTGAAGAGTTGCTGAAACTTCTCTTTTAAAACAAGGATAACTTATCAAACAAATCTATCTGGACTGTGGGACACAAGCACTGACATTTATCCTTTAAAATAAAATTCAAACTTCAGCAAATGAGAAAGGTTAAAGGGAAAAGCATTATAATTTAAAATTTGATACTAGACAGGAAGAGCAATGTATACTCAGGAGCTATCAGAATGTTTCCTAATGGATGTCAATAAATGCACAAAATACTAATCCTTCTTCTTCAGTGATGAACTGTTGAACATTGCTAACAGTATTCTGGGCTGCACCCGAAGTGTGGCCAGCAGGCTTAGGGAGGGGATTCTACCCCTCTGCTCTGCTGAGAGCCCACCTGGAGTGCTGTGCTCAGCTCTGGGGACATCAGCCTCACAAGAACATGGGCCTGTTGGGGCTAGTCCAGAAGAGGGCCACAAAGGTAATCAGAGGGCTGGACCTCTCCTAGCAAGACAGGCTAGAGAACAAAATGCTCTGGGGAGACCTTAAAGCAGCTTTCCAGTACATAGAGAGCTGGAGAGACATTTCACAAGTGCATGTAGTGATAGGACAAGGGGGAATAGCTTCAAAATGAAAGAGAGTAATTTCAGATTAGATATTAGGAAGAAATTCTTTACTGTGAGGGTGGTGAGGAACAAGTTCCCCAGAGAAGCTGTGGATGCCCTGTCTCTGGAAGTGTTCAAGGCCAGGTTGCATGGGGCTCTGAGCATCCCGGTCTATGCAAGGTACATGGCAGGAGGGCTGGGACGAGATGATCTTGAAGGCCCCTTCCCACACAAAACCATTCTGTGATTCTACAAACCCTAAAGAGAAGCAAAAAGAACAGCAATAATCCCTTCTTGCTGAAACACAGTAACATGTTCAGTATTACTTATTCAGGTACTGAATACTGGAGATATCAAAAAAAACCAGCAGTGCAGGCATTGAAAGCCTACTGATTTTTTTTATCATAGATGAAATATTGTAGAACACCAACAGAACAGAATGAATGTATTTGGAAACCTTTCAATTTTATTTTTTTTTCATGTAGGAACATGCTTATTGGTGTTCCTTTTATAGATTTTGGCTGCAAAAACATCTATGAATTTTAGTTCCCCCATCTAACAGAGAAAAATGTTTTGGGTGTTTCTTGGTTGTTGTTTTTTGGTTTTGTTTTTTTTTTTTCCTTTAAACATATATAAATATAAAAGTCTGTTTGTGGTTTTCAAGATAATTTCTAGGCTGCTGCATGAATTGGTAGAAAGACTGTCAAAACACGTACAACTTCTCCAACAGAGCTGTGAAAGCCTGAATGAACTGTAGGCTGTATCAGAAAATAACAGAGTGGAGCTTTATCCTGAAGGAATATCTTATCATATGAAGTTACAGAACTATTTGAAAGACATGGGACAAATGCACCATCAGCCCCCAAAAAAACCACAATGAGCTCCTTCCCTAAAAAAAACCCCAACAAGCAAAAACTCAGAAATTATATGGAAAGATTTCAAATAAATATTTGGCACCAAAGATATTTGAAAACTGCAATTTTCAGACACTAACTTTCAGTATTTAACAGAGCAGCAATAGCAAACAGGAGACTAACACAATGGTAAATCAACTGCTTTTAAAGGCAGCAAAAGACCTTTTTAGCTTGGCAGAATACAATCAATAAAATCCCAATTTTCTGTATGTGCTGTTCTTTGCAACAAACAATACAGTTAATGAACCAAAAGAAATAAGACAAAGATAATAGTTTGTAAGACTTTTCTTTTTGTTCAGAAATAATTTTTCTTCATTATAAAGCAGGTGAAATACCGACACTGGAAAACCTATGAACAATTCAGTTCTTATCTCACCATTACAGGATCAGTGATGGCAACCAAACACTGCTTAACCTTCTTCTTGATGATCCATATTTTTTGCAGAAGTACGTGGAAGGGCAGTATGTCTGCTAGCTCCTGTCTGCTCCTCTCATATAAAAGACAGTAGCAATAATCCCCCATACCCTTTAAGAACAAGCAGTGAATTTATCATAACTGTTTGTAATGTCCTTTGGGACTCTTCAGGAAGAAAGGCACTGTAAATGTAAGCTCATTATCATCATTAACTCCTTTTATACACCAGCTGAGCTCACAAGGAACAAATGGGAGAAAAACGTAAGGGAAAAAAAAAAGGTTAAATACATTTGCCATTCTCTTCCCTGGGAGGTTTCGACACTTCCTAGTTAGTTTTTAACATTCATAGATACCTTTATTAGATTAAAATTATTATTTATTACGAATTCTTAAAATTACCTTGGTCATTTTTTCCATGTTATTACTTCTATTTATTGCTAAGGAAGAAGAAAATTGCTTGGCTCGTATTTAGGGATATGCAACAGAGCAGTGCCTAACCTACTACACATTCCCATCAGCTTATAAATAAATACCTTACGGTTTCTGCAGTTACACCTCACCTAAATGTGTGAGAGAATGGTTTCAGAAAAGTAAAAACTCTGTTTGCCCTGTTTGTGTTTTCTGAGTAACTGTCACGGACATTTTTCAAAGGAAAAATAACACAACACCTTCTCAAACTACTTTATGGGAAAAATATTAAACTTTTAAACTAGTTGGGCATACTTTACAGAAAAAGCTCTACAAAATGGCAACTGATAGGGGCGATGAAGAATCCCTAAGGGTACTTACAATTTTTCAGAGTTACTGCATCCAAATTCGGCAAGCTGTCACCTGAGTTAAATAAAAATCAGAGAAACAAGAAAAAATAACTATGAAATCTATCTGGCTGTACAAATGCAAGAAAGAAAACCCTACACAAACGTCCATAGCAGGAAAGAAATTTGTGGAGACGCTTCTGATGCTATTCCCCTGCGGGATGATGTGTGAACACCGTCTCCTTCGCTCAGCCTGCTGGTTCGTTTTGCGCTCTCCCAAGGGAACAAGCGCCCCTTTCTCCCCGCCCGTGGCCTCTGCCCCCGCAGCAAGGTGTGCTCACGGCTCCTCTGCCCTCCCGGTGCCGACAGTGTCCCCACCGCCTCCCAGCCACCCTCCGCTCCCACC
>VXBU01014186.1:265500-345942 GCA_013400315.1 Bombycilla garrulus | reverse complement strand
AGCGCTTTGCCCGCCCGTCGCTTCCCTCGGTCCCGCCGGCACCCGCGGCCCGAGGAGGGCAGCCACACGCTAAGACCGGGGCGCGCCGGTGGGCTGCGGACAGCCGGCGGCGGGGATACGCCAGCAGGGGCCGCAACCCCGCAAGGAGAGCTCGGGGACCGGCGGGAGCGCAGGGCCNGCCTCTCCGGCGCGCCCCGAGAGCCGGTTCGAGCGCAGCGAGCCGCACCGCGCTGAGCGGGGCCGGAGCCGGCAGCAGGAGCACAGCCCCGCCGTACACCAGCCCCTGCCTGCACGGGGGGCCCTGGCTGCCGCCCCGCTTCACCTGGTGCCCGCACGACGCAGGAGGCAAGAGCAGCCCCGTGGGGTCCATCCCGGGGCTTGCCTGCCCGGCGCCGGCAGTATGTTCGCCGCTCCGGCCGTGCTCGCCGTTCCCTGCCACCGTGCGAGCGCTTAGGGGAGCAGTGATCGATCCTGGGAAGAGTTTTGCAAAGCTCTGAAACACCTTGAGCTGCGCGCAACAACCCGTGTTCTCCGAGGTGCTGGAGATGAGGAGTTAGTGTGCGCGACCGCCCGGCGAGGGGAGGTGTCTTCCTCAAGGGACCTTTCCTGACCCGTAGAGCCACTGACTGCCCGCGGCGGCGAGAGGACGCAAATGGGCAGCACGAGACCGGTGCGGCTGCTGGCGAGGAGGCAGCGGTCCCGAGAAAGGGCGGAGCGCCGGATGGGGGTTCTCCCGGCGCTGCACTTGCTACATTAACTCGGCGCGTCGGAGACGAAGACACAACTTTCTGGGTCTGCCCCGGGCGTCGGCGACAAGAGGCTCCGCTCCGCTCGTCGCGCCCGCAGAGCCGGCTACTGCCCGCGGCGGACTGCGGCGGCAGCGGCGTCGTAGCTGCTCCTGACCCGGCCCCGGCCGGACAAGCTGTCCCCGGGAGCCGGGTGGGCATGTCTCCCGCTCCCAGCCCCACCGAGCGAGGTGGCTGCCGGGTCTGAAGGAGAGCGGGTGAGCCCCGCCGCCTCCCGGCCATGCGGCCCCTCCGCGCTCCCCTCGCCCTGCTCTGCCAGGTGCTGGGCGCGTGGGCTGCCTGCGCCCTGGCCCCGGACCCCGTCCCGGCCTCTGGGCCGCCGNCGGCCGGCGGCGAGGGCAGCACCGGGGGTGGCGGGAACGCCACGGGGCGTCGCGCCCGGCTCCGCAACCCCTTCTACCCGCTGACCGAGGAGTCGTACGGCGCCTACGCCGTCATGTGCCTCTCCGTGGTGATCTTCGGCATCGGCATCATGGGCAACATGGCAGTGATGTGCATCGTTTGCCACAACTACTACATGCGGAGCATCTCCAACTCCCTGCTGGCCAACCTGGCCTTCTGGGACTTCCTCATCGTCTTCTTCTGCCTGCCGCTGGTTATATTCCAGGAGCTCACCAAGAAGTGGCTTCTAGAAGACTTCTCCTGCAAAATCGTCCCGTACATCGAGGTATTATCCGTGGGTGGGGATACGTGGACCCCGAGCTCCTCTACCCGCCGCAAGTCTGAGCCGTGTGCGGGGCCGGCGCTGCTCGCCGTCATTGCTGCGCGTGCCGGTGCACCTTGGTTCGGGTTTCGTGGGTGCTCTTGCGACGGAGCGGGGCCCCGTCCCGGCACCGCAGGGCCCGGAGTCGGCAGTGGCCGCGCCGGGTCCAGCAGCACCGGGATTTCTGTGGCTCCCTCCCGCTGAGTGCGTCCGGCGCTTCCTGCCGCTCGCGCGACTTCTGCCAAACTTTCCGTTCCCTGTGACCCTGAAAACGAGTGATCCTCTCAGAATTAGATTTCAAGTTTTTTTGCTTTGTTTATTTTAGTAAAGTGAAGATGAGTTGAGGAAAGCTGATGAAGGGCTTGAGGGGATCGCTTGTGAGGAGGTGATTGTAAAAAGGACCATCAACGGGATGTCTGGGCTCTTAACTTGTATTTCAGCGTTCAAATCTTATTTAGCTGCTTGCTTTCTTTTTTTTTTTTTTTTCCTTTTTTTGAAAGACACCGGCTCCGTTTAAACTGCACCTTCTTGGCAGTAGTTCAGAGGCTCTGTCAAAGAAGCTCTCAGACAGCTGGCCGCGGTCCTGCCGGCAGTGCTCAGGTTGTCCGCTTTATTTACTGGAACACTGAGCTTGCTGCTCGGGTGGTAGCCTGCAGTTCTGGCTAGCTCTCTGTATTCCCAAAACCTTATGTCCAACGTTATCCTGTAACTGAGAACTGAGGAAACAACTGGTGGTTCTCTTGTCCTAAGAACTCACTATTAGAAAAAAAAATGCAAGCAAACAAAAAATGCAACCCCCAACCCCCTCCCAAAAAACCGGTAAATACCCAACCTGTTATTAATACAGAGAGTATTGATTTCAGCAGCACATAACATAGTAACACAGAATTAACTGGCAAATGATACTACGCTATTTTAGAGTGATAAGAAAGATGTGTGACCTGTGTCACCATGAAATTGCCACTGCTTCTTTCTTCTGTTTAGTTCATTACTGGTGGTATTGGACAAAGGGTGGAGCTGTGTTACATTTAGTTGAATTCTAGGCCAGTACTGTACCACTGCATTTTAAAAACTCAGAGTACACTTAATTGATTTGCATTTAAGAAGACATGATTCAATAAATACGTATTTATTGTGAAACTGATAGTGCTTGAATCCTTTAAAATTCCTGAAATGGATTCTAGGGCTGCTGTGTTAACCAATAAAATAAGTACTAGTGTTTTAAAAGTAACTATTTCAATTAAAATAGATCGTGTAGTTTGTGTTTCAAGGACTTTCATGTGACATTTCATGCTTCCTAACCCTTTCTTGGTGCATCCACATGCAAAGTTGAAATAATTCTTTGTAGTGTCTATTCTAATTAAAGATCAGTAGTTTAAACGATTTGTATGGCCCCACTGTTCCTCAAAATCAGTTGCTTATGCTATGCAGCTTTAGGCACTAAAGAGTTTGTCAAACTGAAAGTAGTTTAGCTGAAATGTAGTTTAGCTGAAATTCAAAACTGAAAACTATTCAGCTGCTTCTATACCCCATTATAATTTAATGTTACTTAATTTTTTTCACTTTAAACTTCTGTGGATGTCTAGAGTTGGTCTTATTCAAGAACTGGCACCAGTCCAGTCAGGATGAACTGGTAGCTTGGTCCTTATGTTAGGCTTAATTATTACTGGTGTCTAAAGTAAAGCATTTTCCTTGTCTTTGAGGAAGTATAATTAACTTAGTTCTAAGGTACAGATATTAGGAAGTATAGCCTTAGGGTTCTGTGTTGGTCCCAGAATCGTTTATTTTTTTGTTCAGTGGTCATTAAATATAAGACTCATGTATATAAAGTATATTCATCACCCTGAGAGTAGTAAGTAAAAGCTGGATTTCCCTCTCTGTTAACTGTGGCAATGAGTAGCAAATACTGACCACTAGTGGTTTGTGACTCCACAATTCACCTGGAGCCTGGAAAGAAGGACACCATCTTGTAAATCAGGAAATCTTGTCCTGAAGTCTTCTCTGCTGAGGCAGAGAAGGCATAGCAAAGGTTCACCACTTTTCTGAGTGTTGTCCTAACCTCACAGGCATTACACAGTGACACTGACACCACCAGGAGCAATGCAGATGTGTAGTATGTCATGAAATCCATCCCATGCACAGCTGCTGCTCCTTGCTCTATCAAAGATTGTTTACGGCAGTGCATTCATCTAACAGCTGAACAACACTCTCTTTTCCTTTGTAACTCACCTGGGCAGGCCCATCTCCTTCTTATACAAGTGGGAAAGGATGAAGTCTTCTTAGTCTTCTTCTTGAGAGGAAAGCTTAGACAGCTGTCTTCAGGAGAGGTTTCCAGACCTTTGTGGAATACAAATATAATCATCTTCCTGAAGATGGACACATTTTAACTTCTTGTCTGTGTTTTCTATAAGTTTGCACAGTGTTTAGTTCATTTAAGTATCTCTTAGTTCCATCTCTTTTCATCTCTTTTTTTTGTTTGTTTGGGGTTTTTTGGTTTTTTTTTGGATATGCTATTTAGACAGCTTGTGTCTCATCCAGTTCTGTAGTTTCAGAAATATCTCAAGCATCAAAACCCCTTATTGGCCTGAGTCTTCTGTCATACCAGCTTTTACTTTCAGAACTAGAGGACAGGAGATGGCTGATTATCTACAGCAAGTGATGCAGTAATCACAGCATTTTAACATAATTCAAGCGTGCTTTGTGTTGTTTGAAGGTTTCAAGTGATCCCAGGGAAATACCTTGAGTTTTCTTAGTTCAGCCTCTTGTGGCCAATTGGTTTTTATTTGTGCTGTTTAATGGATATTGTGCAGAATTCCAACAAAGCATCTGTTACTAGTGATAGCACATATGCACAGAGTCTGGGGAAAATGTTTTATTATATCTTCCTGCACATTTGTATAGGTAAAGACTGAGCTTCCAGCAGTGGAATGTCTCCACAAATTTAATTTAAAGGGCAGTTTTCCCATACCTAATAAAGACCTTCTGTGACAGGTACATTAAGTAGTCATTTCAGCCATATATTGTATCACAGGATGGCTATGAATTTTGAGTGTACTGAAAAGGAATTGAGAAGGGAATTAGAGCAACTGATGCAGCTACTCTGCCTGTAAGGGTGTGTGAAGATGTGCTCCTCTGCCGTTTTAATAGTCTGGTCAATTTTTGCCACTTTTCTGTATGGTTCAGAAGTCTAGGTTTTGGCATGCATGTTTGAAGTGTTCACTTGCACACTGTGTTTATTTTGACTTTCATATGCTTTTTGTCAGTATTACTCAGAATCAGGAGACATGAGGTAAATGACAACAGCAAGGCAATGACTTTGGCTGATTCCTGCTGATGTGGAATCCTTTTGGTTTTGTTCAAAGCACACACACAGTCTTTTGAACAATATAGTTTTCCTACTTACAGATTTATTCTAGGCCTTGATAGAAAGAAATATAAATGTTGACAAAATCTGTACTGTTACTGTGCTTTTAAATATTTTACAACTGTTAGTCATGTGAAGTTGTGGGATTTTTTAAAATTTTATTTTAATGCTGAAAGCCAATAATGAATGAAGAGATTAAGTAAGTTGTTTAAGGCCCAGAGTAACTTGCACAAGATGACAAATGGATTCTGTCAGGTAGGACTAGAAACTTCTTTCAGGCTTAAGAAGGACCTTTGCTTGAGTTGGGTGAATTTTGCCCTTGGGAGGTTACACTAGAAGCTTTATGTGTTTGAGGGGGTCACATTCTATGCCAAAAGATTGAATCAAGCTACTTATAGCCAAGTAAGGATTTAGAATTGAGGAATGGTCTAGCATGAGGGTTTGCAGGGGCTGATTTGCCATCCTGTGCAGTCCAGCACAGAGCAAGAAGTTGCTGAGGCCAGTGGATGGTACACGGCCCTGCATTTAGTGCTAGTAAACAAACATGAGACCCTCTGCCTTTCTCATACACCTCACAAAGAACAGAAGGTGAAAGTTTGAGGTATACTCATCTGGACCATATCATGCATACAAGCTCCAGAACCAGGCTGACAATAAAAGCCTTTGAAATCTGGTGCCCAATCTCTGCATGTGCTTTTGGCAATGAATTTGTGGCATCACTCCTCTTTCTGGTGGGCAAGTTCCAGCTCAGGAAAGCTATCACAATTAGTATTCTTAGTGGAAAGCATAAGGATTGATTTGGACTGAAATACGAATTACTCTCTTTCCCTGGAGCTGATCCTCCAGGGCAATTTGAGGTGAGGCTTTTTCCCATTTCTCTCTTTTACTTGACAGAGGTAAGTAAGAAGCACAGAGAAAGTGGCTGTTCTTTGCCTGTTCCAAAGCTGTCAGACGAGGTTCTTATTTTAAGTTTCACTTTAGGGAAGCAATAAATTTTTTATGGGAGTTTATAAAAGCTGTGTATTATCTGTCTTTTCTGTGTCTTTTGATGTGCGGCATTTTCTTTATGTCTCTTCTTTGACTCTAGTCAGAGCTGTGCTCCTGAACCTCCAGTGAGTCCTCTGGGTCATAGACAAAGACACTCAGAGATGTTTGCCGTTTCAAAGCTTCATCATGAGAGTTTTCTAGGGCAATGGCTAGGTATATCTTTAACTGAGCAGAATATCTTCAGTGCTTACCCCACAATAAATTATTATTTAAAACAGAAGTGTTAATCTACCTCTGCCCTTTAGGTATTAATGGTACGATGATAGTAGCTGCCATGTTGGTTGTTCTGTTAGCCTTTCTTTCCTTGAAAATCCTGTCCTTAGGATCTTCTTTTGGCTAAACTTTGCATGTGACATTTCAGCATGGAAGTGAATTTGTGTCAGAGTAGGTTCAAAATCAGTAATATTTAAGTTACATATGTGTGGAGAGGAAAAGACAGAATCTGTGATCCCAGCACTGTTGACTCTGCTCTGAACACTAGCATGTCATTTCTCCATATGATAGGATTTTTCCTGCAAAAAGAAGAAGGGGTAGATTTCTAGCAGTCATTCCACATTCCTACTATTTAGAATTAGTGCAGCAGTCCCTTGTGTAGTGTGATAAGGACTTGATCCTCAGGGAAGAGTGACACAGAAAAAAAGACAAAAAAGTTAAATTTATTTATTTGGTAGCGTGGTAGATTGCAAACAGGAAGAAGAACAAAAATTAAAACCTTTTGTGTTTTGTGATATTTCCAAGCCCCTGGATAATCATGTGGAGTAGTAGTGAGTATTTCCAGTGTCCAGCAGAACTCAAGAATGGCACATGAAGTGGATTCTGATTCTAAGCAGTATATCTTACGATATACAGAAGTGTATCTAAGGATATCCTGAAGAGTAAATACCACATAAAGCATGTGTGCTTTGTGTCTCCTTGGAGTGAATGTTGATAGTTCAAAGGAAATGGCAGTATTATACCTGTTATTCCATGTGTGTAGGATCATCTCTGTGAGAGTAGATTTCAGAATTATCATCTCATCTTTTAGACAGGTGATGTAGATTTTTATTCAGGATGCATAAGGTAAGTGCTAATGTCAGAGCTGCACCCTGGCTCTAGATCTTATTCACTGAATTATTCTTGCTGCACTATAGTAGTGTTTTTGCTGCATGACACTTCCCTATTTTATTGCATAAAGTCATTAATGTTTAATAGCACTTCTTGTAAGAAATACAGATATAATTTTGTTGTTTTATAATAGTAACTATTTTTCTTGGTTTTGGTGGGTTTTATTTTTGTTGTTGTTTGTTTTGTTTTGTTTTTTGGGAGTGGAGTGGAACTTTTTTATTAAAAGAACAGAAATCTAGATAAATATTATGTAATTGTTTACAATGGGTTGATCTTTTATTTTGCAGTAGTCTGTTCTTCTTACTGGACTCTATACTGTAACTGTAGAGTAGCACAAAAAAAAATATTGCAATCTGTGCTAAATTTATTTATTTATCTTAGACAAAACAGAAATCTACAAGAATCTCCCTGTTATGTTGCATTAACATGTTCAAAAGCTGTGAAGTTTAATGTGGATGTGGAACAACCGTAAGAAAATGACAAATTACAGTGGCTTGAGGAATAAAAAGTCATTTATGTGATATAACAGGAATGGATATACAGAGTCTAGTGTGTCACTGATAGCTCAGAGGTGGCTTGGATAGTAGTCATCAACCTCTTCTGTGGTTCAGCTTTCCCATTACACGGGAAAATGTTTTGTATGCTCATTTCGTCTTGTAACAAAGGAAGGGTGTCATGTAGTTTTAAGAAATTCTTTGCTATCAACATAAAGTATGTTCTGTCTTAGAAAATTCAGCTTCAGCTGGTAGAAGGACCCACTTCTTATAACACCTTTATTTTTACTTGTTCAGTATAAGCTTAGTCTAGATTATTTCCACTCACTTCTCCATCAGAATGGTCACTCTCATTTCCAGTCTGGAGTTGCACCTAGCTGGTTGATTTTCATTCTGTTACATTCACTGTCTTTTGGCTTAAGTAACTTTTGTATCTCATAATAGATTTTTTTTTTTTTTTTTTTTTTTTTTTTTTTTTTTTTTTGTAGATAGCAGCAATATCACTTCTTGCTCTTTGTCTTACCGGATGGAATGACCTAGTCTCTCTTTTATATTCACTGATAGAGTTTGGCCTTTGTTGGTCTTTTCACCCAAGTCACCTTTTCTAATTTTGTTTCTGGTTTTCATTACTTTTGACTAGAAATTAGTGGGATAAAAATTGAATCTTATTTCCACAGCCATACCTCAATAATACGTCTACACTGCTCTGCTGGTCAGCCAGAGGCTCTGCTCCTGTGGGACCACAGCCAGGAGAAGTAGGGCAGGCCAGGAAAGGTCTGGGAACATTTTGGTTATTGTTAAAGTTTGTGAAAGGGGAACTGGCATGTTGGAAGGATGGACAGGAAAACAGCAATTATGCTGAGCATTTCATGAGTTTGCTGTTGTTCTCTGTGGCCTCAGTTCCCCAAATCAGTTTTGACACATTTGACTAGCAGCTACTGAGCTAATGACCAGAGGTTTATGCAGTGTCTTGAGTAGGCATCATGGTGCCCACTAACACAGCCAAGGCTTTTTAAAGAGCACCAGTGTTTAAAGAGATTCTTTTGTAACAATGTCTTCCTCTGTGTGTGTATTAGCTGGTAATCCCTTCAACAGCAGCTCTTTGCCCAAATGGTGAGGGTATCTCCTCAAAGCAGGGGATCCTTCACCACTTCCTCAAAGCAGATTGATGGTCATTCACTAGGAAATTTTGTGATTTTCTGATTTCATGTAGTAAGTGAAAGTTGTAAAATGTCATCCTGAAAATCTAGAGACTGCAGGAGAATCTTCACTGGACAATATGGAAATAAACCGGAAAACTAAGTGATGATCAAAAACTACTGAGCTCAAGTTGCTCATTTCCTGCCAGGCTGGTGGAATTAAAATTGCAATAGCATATCAAACACTCAGCTTTGCAACAAGAAGAGGACCGTTGAACTCCATGTGGCCTTGCACCACTTCACAATTTGTTAATTTGTGCTTTACCTTCTCCCTGTCAAATTAGTGACCTTAATTCTGTAGTTTCAGGGCAATATAACATTAAAAAAGAAAACTTCTCTGAATTCTTTCACACTTTCAGTTTAAGTCTAATTATTAATATGACTGGTATGAAGAAACACACCTAAACTGAAATTGTGTGAACATGGCAGAATGCATGTCCCGGTTCTCACCCATAGGCTTTGAGCAGCACCCATTGATTTTGCTGGCTATTACTCATAGTCTGCTGTTTGGAGTAAGTAATCCAACCCTTGAATTGCTCTAGTGCATTTAAGCAAGTCAGCTGGAGTGAATCCATGATCATCTGCTTGAGTATTTTTGTTTGGTTTTTGCGAGCTTTTCCATGGCATCACTAACTCTGCTGATCTACAGAAAATAGGAAACTGTTGCTTTTTCCAGGGAAACACCGGCTTTGTGTAGCTTGTTTCATCACTAAATCCATGGGAGGATTTTCAAAGCTGCCTTCCAGTATTCTTAGTTTCCTCTTGCTCTATTTCCCTGTTTTTAGCCTCCAAGTTGTTGGTCAATTAATGTGACAGGAACCCCGTAGGTTATGTTTGTTCATGGCAGACGTGTCTTCTTTCATTAGTCCAGCCCTAACAGCTGCAGAATTTTAATGTCTCAGCCGCTGTGTAACAGTCTGTTTGCAATGAAATGCTGAAGCAATGCGTTGGAGCTGAAAGGGAACATCTTAATGTACAGGGACTCAGGTTTTCCTCTGTTCTGCTGGTTTTTATTTCAATCCTTGTTCATTTCCAGATCTCAGTTATTTCCCTGTCTCTTATAATTATAATTGTTGCAAGCTGAGTCCTGAGCCTTTTGTTATTCATGTTGCATGTTCAGGCTAAAGGTTTTGCTGTCACTAGGAGATCTGAAGACTGCCCACACATTTAAATGTTTTGGAAACAAAGTCGCTAATCTTGAATGAAAAATTCAGACTCTCAGCTGTGGTACAGAAAAATCGTATTTCATTAGCGAAGTTTATCACTATTCACTAAGATTTTCCTGTAACTTTTATTAAGATGTTTTTAATTTTTGCTGTATTTACCAGGCTGTCTTTGAATCTTGACAGACAATTTAACTTCCAAATCAATGGCTGCCTATTAAAAATGTTTACAGTAGTGCCTTGTCATAATTAAAGATTTCTGTAAGTTAATTAGTAGAGATTGCATCTTATTTATTCCATCTTTTAGGAAGCTGCTTCAAAGAGTTCTTCAACCAAGCCAACATCTTACAATTCTAATCCCAAGTGCCTGATATTTTTCAGTGATAGTCAATTTTAGCAATCTGATATGGCCATTAAATATTGAAGGCCAAAATTAATGATACATTTATATAATTGTGCATAATTGTGCTATCTATCTTTGCAGAACTTTTTTCAGAGATGCATAAACAGTATTATTTCAATATTATGGTGGAAATCAGAAAGTGTTTCTTAAAGTCTGCCTACATGATATTTAAATGTAGCATTGCACATCAGATTTTGATAAGCAAAATTATAGTGAACTGCCTAATATTACTTTAGATTTCCCAGTTAATTGCACAGATATGGTTCATTCATTATAAAAGTAAGCATTCTTTACATTTATTAGCAATACTATTTAACTTTTTCCTTCTGCATCCACACATTTTCAGCATAACACATGTATGTAAACCTAAGAAAGTAAGTGAATTAAAATTCAACAGGGCACTTAGTCTTTCTCCTATTGAAGTTAATGGGCGTTCTGCTTTAAATTTGAACTGAAGTTGAATTTATTGTTAATAGAATTAGGCCAAAATGTATATAGTCTTTTTGCAAATTTCTTTCAGGAAATTTAATTATAAACAGGATAAAATGATAGGAAATGATGTTTCGTGACAGCACGAGATTTCTGTTCATGCATAGAATAATGATTATTGAAGCTAGAGAACATAAGCATTACTCTGTACTTGTTCCTCACAGTATATAATTGACAGCTCTCTCCAACCCATCTTTAAATCATTTAAAGTATGAAACTTCTGCCTTTTCTCCTGGCCTACAGTACACTCTCCCACAGAATGTTTTCTATGAAATTAAGCCTAGGTTTTCCTTGAAGCTTTTCTTAATGAACTATTGACTATTGGTTATATAGAGCCTAACTACTATAGTGAAGATTAGTTTTGCACAGGCTCTGGAAATCTGAGGATTTCAAATACAGTTTCTTTGAACTCGTGGTAGGGGGTGGCTTTATGAGCCTACATCCCATCAAAATTTCACTTAAATCCAAAGTCCACAAAAATGGTTGCTGGATCCTACTCAGTTGAGTAGATACCTCATCCCCAGGGTTTCTAAGTTTTGTAGATATGAAAGGTTTAATGTTTTGGTCCCCTGCATGCATGATGAACTTGTTATGTGGTCATAACTTCTGCTGAAGGAAGACTCTCTATCTCTCCCACTTTGACTTAAAATTCCAACTCCTGTGGTGGAACCAGTCTTTCTGAAAAACATCCCTTAGGAAAAAAACTGGGTAAGGAGGCACTTTAGTTTTTAATTTTAGTCAATTTCTCTGTATTTTTTTTCCACTCACTGTTGCACAGATGCTTGCTTGGATCTCCGAGAGAGGTTGACACAAAGCTGGAATAGGAATTTGTAGGCGAAAAAATAGAAGCATGTACTCTTTCTGGATGCATGCTGGATGGTAGCTCAGCAAACATTGCAAGCCAAGTGCTGTCTGTGATGCTTCTTTTGATGGTGTTCAGCACCATGATGCTCAACTGCTTCTCTTCCTCCTCCTTCCCCCGCCTTTTTTTCTCGTTTTCTTTTCCTTTTGTCCCCCACATTTTTGTTGCCTCCCCCACACAGCACATGTACTAACCAGCGTTGCCTTTCCTCCTCCCCAGGTGGCCTCTCTGGGAGTCACCACGTTCACGCTGTGCGCCCTGTGCATCGACCGCTTCCGGGCGGCCACCAACGTGCAGATGTATTACGAGATGATCGAGAACTGCACCTCGACTACGGCCAAGCTGGCAGTGATCTGGGTGGGCGCCCTGCTGCTGGCCCTGCCGGAGGTGGTGCTGCGCCAGCTGGCCAGGGAGGAGCCCGAGTACAGCGGCAGCCCCCCGGGCGAGCGCTGCGTGGTGAAGATCTCCACAGCGCTGCCCGACACCATTTACGTGCTGGCTCTCACCTACGATGGGGCGCGGCTCTGGTGGTACTTTGGCTGCTATTTTTGTTTGCCTACCCTGTTCACTATCACCTGCTCCCTGGTGACAGCGAGGAAAATCAGGAGGGCAGAAAAAGCCTGCACAAGGGGGAACAAGCGACAAATTCAGCTGGAAAGCCAGATGAACTGCACGGTGGTGGCTTTGACCATTTTATATGGATTCTGCATCATCCCTGAAAACATTTGCAACATTGTGACTGCCTACATGTCCACAGGGGTTTCTCGACAGACTATGGACCTCCTCCATCTCATTAGTCAGTTCCTTTTGTTCTTTAAATCCTGTGTTACCCCAGTTCTCCTGTTCTGTCTCTGTAAACCTTTCAGCCGGGCCTTTATGGAGTGTTGCTGTTGCTGCTGTGATGAATGCATCCAGAAGTCTTCCACAGTGACGAGCGATGACAATGACAACGAGTACACCACAGAACTGGAGCTCTCCCCATTCAGTACCATCCGTCGCGAAATGTCAACTTTTGCTTCTGTGGGGACTCACTGTTAATTGACCTTAGGACTTTATTTCTGGATCTTTTTCCTTTTTTTTCTTTTATTTTTTACTTCATATTTTTCTTCTTGAAGCAAATTGCAGAAAAAAAAAATCACTGTTAAAAACTACTCTTGAAGCCAATCTGTGTTAACAGTCATGGTTTGGAAAATAATTTGTGTGGTTATTAAAAGGAAAGAAAGAGAGAGAGATGGAGAGCCAGCATTCAGTTTTAAATCATGAGATTTTGTATGGTGCTAGGATTTCATTGGGTGAGGAGGAGGATCCATATCAATCCACATTTTTTAATTCTGTAGTATTATTTTTTTTTATAATCACTGTAAAATGATTATATAGACATTGTGGGCTTTGTTTTCTTGTAAAAGACATGGTGGAAAGTATTTGAAGATAGTTTTAATCCAATTACTGTACACTATTTTGAGAGCACTTGGGCTTCAGAAAATTTATAAAGTAGCATAAAAATAAATGAGGTTTTATTCTTTGACTTGATTGTCAATCTGCATTTAACAAAGGCACTTATGAGTAGTATTAAATTCCTTTAATAAGTAAAAGAAAATCTTTGCATATCATAATTTAGGTGGCCATATTTAATTAACATTTGGGTACTTACACTTGGAGGATATAATTACAATGTTTAAGGAAGATGGTTATAATGGTATTAGGTTTATAGAAGTGGGCTTTTTTAATGCTATGTAATGAAGGTTCAATGTGCCTCATTGCAAATTTTCTTCTTAACCTGCAGGTATACAAAATCTTGAGTTATTTACACTTCTTACAAAAAAACCACTCACTTTATCACTGAATTTTGTCTCATGTGGTTTCAAAATCAAGATTCTTTCCAGTACGCTATTGGTTTTACATTGAGTTTATGTCCTCCATCTCTGTATACATAGCTCATACTGGCTTCAGTGAGAGCCTCATTGCAGATAAAACCATTTTTTTGCCAGAGGTTTGCTGACAATAAATGTGAGGGACTGAAACATGTGGAGAGTGAATTCCTTCTTTTTTAAAAGGTGTAAATACACTTGGACACTTGGGGCTTGACCCAGAGCCTGTGGCAGTCAATGGAGAGGTTTCCATCAATTTCAGAGAGCTTTGAATCAGACTGGCAACTCCTGTTTGTTCTGGGATGTGTAACATGAATATTAATCACAGGGGCTCTGTAGGCTGGTTCAGAATCATGCTGCTCTCACAGAGACCGCTATTCAGTAGCAGCTCACAGCTCTGAAGCTGGTTTTGAGAGCCCCTGTGTGTTCTGCTGATAGCTTCTTGCTGTCCACAGAGTTGTTAAAATGAGGGTATGTCAACACTGCCAGCAGCAGTGTGATATAGTGAAATCCAAAGTTGTTATAAACAACCCAGGCTGGAGACTGGAAAGTGCCTATCCTTACCAGCAGAGCTTATTTCCCGACTCTTGGCTGAAGCAGGCATTCTGTTCTTGGCAGGCAAGGAGGCTCATATTTACACTGGGCAGCAGGCTGAAGTGTAGACACACATTGAGGATCTGAATTTTTTATAGATCGCTTGTATTTTAATACTAATTAAATAAATAATGCAGCCGTATCGAGCAGAAGGAAAATCTCCTGCATTCATGCTTTGAAGTTAACAGTGAATGTAACTGATGTAGCCTTACCTCCCTCATGATAGCTGCCTCCGTATATGTTAAAGAACATGCTATAAATTCTGGAAAGCACTCTGTTTTTTGTTTGTAGATTCCAGACTTAATGTGTCTAATCTTGGAATCTGCTTGGGCAAGCAGTGTTTCTTCTTTTTCTTTACCATTTTAACCTATAATAATTTCAACTGAAAAAAAAAACCAGTTGAAATTAATTAATATGAATATGAATCCAAACATATATGCACGTGAGTTCTTCTGACTTTTGAATCAGATACTAGGCCCTAGCAAGGCAGTCTGCTTTAACCACAGGCATTTGTTTCGGGTTAGAACTTGAGAAATTACCTAAGTTCTAAAATCCTGTTTAACATGCTCAGTCACTTCTGAAGATGGGAACTGTCCCTTTCTTATAAAACCTTTCATTGACTTGGCATTGCTTGATTACATTCAATAAAGTATGAAAGGGATTAAAAAGAAAAAAGGAAAACAAAATCTTCCTCACTTTGGTGCCTGTGTTTCCTCAAGTACATATTCCCATCTCTGCATTTTGATTTTTACTATTCTATGTGCCAATATTTATAAAGAATGGGAGTAAGACTCACTTTTTGTTCCTTGCTGAGAGAATTGTTTCCCTCGGCTGCCTTTTCTGTCATAACCAGGACTCAAGCATCTTGGAAAAGAACAACAGAATGGGAGGAAGCACTTTAAAAGAAACAAATTTTAAAAATAGAGAATTTACTTGGAAATATTAAATTATAATATTTCACTGTTATAGGTGCAAGATTGCAACCGGGACACGAAATGTCCCCGTTGTTTTAGATATAAGGTGCTTCCATCTTTCCCCTCAGCACTGGGCATGTGTCAGCTCTGCTAAGGACTGTTGCTAGCTCTCTTTGTCCCAGAGAGGTGCAGTTTGCTTCTGCAAATAAAATAAGCATTTCCACAGTATGTGTACGGGAATCCTGAAAAAACAACCAACCAAGTCAAACAAAAGAAACCAACAAAACCAGACCAAACCAATTAAAAACCCCAACAGCAACAACAAACCCATACCAAGCAAAAAAAACAGCCCCCACACAAAAAGTCATAAGTCATTGGAGAAGATAGGATCTGAAGATCAGTAATGATGTGTTTGTAAATACATCTTCCTACTTCTCCATTGTTGTATTTAATGGGGCTTCTTTGTACCCTATGTAACCTTGCCTTTTCTGCTGCTGAAAGAGCATTTTTCACAGCTATTTCTCTGCCTTGCCATGGTTTACTGGAGCAATTTGATGTGCAAGGCACCCTTTTATTCTAATTTGTTCTCTAAATTGGTTAAACTAATACCACATTAGCAATTTGTATTATTGCAGCCATTCAAGTGTCATGATAAATGATTCCTTATGTTAAAGATGCAGTACTGAGTTGCATTTCTTCCAACTTTTGAGGTTGGTGCTCTGAACTCTTGAAATTTTCTTGTCTTTGCTTTTCTTACTTTCTTTAATATTCTTCAAAATTAAACAATAATTCTTTATTATTCTAATAATTAATATGCTGCTTATGTCTGGTTTGAATCCAGTTCTGTCAGACATTTGTTGACTAACAAGAGGGCATTTGATGACTGAAGATTTGCTTACTGCAAAGATTTTTTTTTTTTACTTAAACTAGAGAAACTTGCAGAGCATGATGATTAACACAGAATAGTGGTGAAATGGAAAATCAGATTGTAAGGTAGGAAAACCTTATACCTTGCAGGTATGCGAACCCTTAATACGTTAACACTAATTGTCCCAGCCCTGGTTCCACTAAGAAATTAAAAACCATGAAACTCTAGTATGTATTTCAGTATTTCCAATGAGAACGTTTCATGATCTACATCAAAATATAATTGTGTAGGCCAAAGTACATATGGTAAATTATTGAGTAATATCTCTCAGAAGAGATCTCTTATTTGACCACTTCCAAGATAAATTCGCACATTCAATCATAAATAAATTGTGCGTTTAAATGATTTCAGTGACTTGCTCAGCTCCTGTTCTGTCATTAAGACTGTGATGTAAGCTTCCACAGCTGCTGCTCCAGCAGCTCTGAGAATGGCTCCTAAAGACACTGCAGAGGTTTCCAAGCATGTTGTCCTGCATCTCTTCGTAAGGAATTGTGTGATGCTAGGCTCCATGGTGAGACTGTTCTATTGTGCTCACGGCACTCAGAAGCAAACTAGATTCTATGAAATGTGAATTGCTATTGAAATTCTGAGTAGCTTACCCAAATTCATTAAACAACAAGAGTATTCAAAATCTCTCCTAGTATCTGTGAGCCATTGTCTTATATGCAGTGTAAATACATGCAACTTGCCCTGTGGGTGCCTAACTGCTGTTGATGTGCTCAGAAACATCGCTGAGCTGCTTCTGGGCTTTTTTTTGCCAGGTGGCATTAACAGAACTCTAAAACCACCTAAGTTATTCCCTTGTTATTGTGCTACAACTAAGACTGAAGACAAAACTTGCTTAAAATCAGTCTGTCTACTTAGCTGGGTTCTCTCTTTTCTCTTAATGGAGAGCACATCTAAGGGTATAGGCTGCCAGTGGATATAGGCTTAGCACTGTAGCATCAGCCTGTATACGTTTGTGCATGTTCTGATGAATCAAAAATTTAGCTTCTGTTATTTCTAGGATGGAATAGCAAGATTCAAACCTCTGCTCTCCTTAATTTATAGGTGAAATTTGAAATTTGATGATTCAGCATGCAGAAAGGCATAACTGCTGTACTAGTAGACATGTTGGTGTTATTACAGAGGGGAGAACCTCTAAGAAGTAAACTGTCTGCAGAAAGCTGACTCACCTTAGTTCCTTAAGAACCTAGACATAATGGTTTGCCCGAATTGCAAAGGCAAACAGGGACCCTGAAGTGGATCTGCTATGTTCTGACTTCTTATGTCTGCATGTTGAAATGATTCTTCTTTCCTTGTATCACTGAGAAATGTGAGGAGTTACTACTTTCTTCCTTCTTTATTTTTCAATGAAAAACTCAGCCAAAGTCAATGTGAGTAGATGATATGAATCATTAAAACTTAATGATATCCTACATGTACTGTCCCAGTCTTCAGGAACTGTATTTTTTCACTACTGTTTTGTATTTGATTGAGTCATTTAACACCTATCCTTGGCAGATGTCAAATTTTCAAAAGCTGGGTGTGATTTGTAATGAAAAAGAAACAATGAAAAAGACACAGACTGAGATCCTCCAGGGTACCCAGGCATCTCTGCTACAGAAACACTGACTCATGTTGAGAGCTAAAGGTTCACCAGTCAGGAGAGCTGTGTTTAATCATGCACTGCATTTAACCCCTAAAATGCAGACTGCTTACTTTCCCTATGATATAATTTGGCTGATTCAGTTTTTGGGTTTCAGGCAGTAAAAGCTGTGACAGGCTCTCTGGCATTTTCAAAATGACAACACAGAAAGGCAGTGCTCTGTTTCTACTCGTGACATGTTCCCTATGTAGTGCCAGGATCCATATGCCTGGATATCCGAGCCTCTTTCAAGGAAGAGCTCAAAGATTTCTGCATGTGTTGTGCATCACAGCTTCTTATTACTGAAAAGCAGAAGATATTATCCTGACTAACATGTTTGTGAGATTTTTCTTCAAGTAGAAATCAGGCCTTTCAGAGTTTCAGGATTCTAAGTTTAGTGCATTTAATTTAAGTGCTAGTTGCAGCATTATTACTCAAGGTAGCAGGTAATTTTTAGCTAAAGGTAAAGTTTTTATTTTTCTCTCTTTTTCTTTTTTAAAATATATTTAGTTATTTTATTCTTTATATTTTATCCTTTATTTTTCTGTGATCACAAAGTTGGGTTTTTTTCCTAAATAAAATCACAAGCAATCATTCTTTTGTCTATTTAGAGAAATTCCATCATTAGTTTACATCAGACATCTTCATTGGTATCCCCAGTGAATTTAGCCCATTGTTCTTTGAGAAATGAAATCAAAATACTCAATCTAGAAACACAGTCATGACTAACTTGGTCTTGAAGAGAGAAGATTTAAATAAACTTCACAGGCTGGGATGGTAACACAGTTTATTTTTTTTTAAGATATATGGTCTTACCAGCCTAAATTTTTAAGAGATGGGAGATACATACAATTCAACAATAGCTTGTGGTTGAATTTCATAATTGTCACTATGGACTCCATACATAGGGAATACATAAAATCTGGAATAAAATGATCTAATGGTAGCTGGATAAGCATGTGATAGTACCTACTGAAAACAATACAAATATTTAAGTAAACAAATAGATTTTAGCCTCTTAGCTATTATACCAAAGAGCCAATTCTTCCATAAAATGTGCTTCCAATTTGATTTAATATACATGTGTGTTCTAGATGAATCTATTTAGTTTTTTTAGTGTTATATAGGGAACACAGAAGCTTAAGAAAGAAGGTATGCTATCTATAATAGTAGCCAGCAGTTATACTTGACATTTTTTTCCTAAGTTCTTACCTCCATCTACTTTGAAGCAATTTCTACTGACTGTTCTTAAGAGTCTTTTCAGTGTCTTATTCCATTTGCTGACCCTCCCCTGAGCAAAGGAAAATCCTTCTGTTTTTCTGGAGATCAATTCTTTTAAATTGAGCATGTAAGTCTCATTCATTTTGCAGTCTATCCACTGTAAGACTTATAGGTGAACAGTCCTTCTCCCTATGGAAAATATTCACCATAAGGAAGCTGCAGTCTATCTTTCTCTGACCTAGCATAAATAAAAATATCTCATCAATCTGTACAAGACCTGCGGCCAGAGTAACCACACTACAGAATGTATCTCTGACTTAACACTGGCTTACCTACCTGCAAATCATGATACAACATGAAACAACAACAGTCGCTCCTTGCCAAAACAGGGGAGGTTTCTCACAAGAAAACTGTCTCAGGTATCTTCATTTCATATTGTGATTCTCTTTGGCGTCTCTTGTTGTCTCTTTTTAATAAAGAAATCCATCTAGATTGTTAGATGCCTGTGTGACCTCTGAGTAAACTATTTCTCTTTTAGAGCTTCCCTTAACAGGTATCATTCATGAGCCTTAAGTTAAGGCTTGTATGATTAAGCCGACATTAGTTGTCGACCTGTCTATAATACAAGACATGCCTGTGTGCAAACAGCACTGCTGCAGCTCCACCTGGAAGGTGAAAGGACAGGGATTCCCCCATAGGCAAGGCAGTGCATCTGCATCCAGCCTTCTGGTGGTCCATGACAATTTGGGACAAGTCTGTCAAAAGCCTGGACTAGTTTTGAAAGGCTTGCATGGCACTGCTTTTGCAAAGCTTTACGGGGTAGCCAGTCTCTTAAACTACTAATTCCTCCTCAAGACATCCTTGTTTCATATGGAGGAAGACTTGCCTTTGCTTTTGACAATACAAGAGGAAGAAAGAAGGTGTAAAAAAAAGGAGAGAATCCTGCTCAGATGTGGATAAGCTTGACTTTTGTCTTTGGGATAGAACTCTGTAATTATAGTGGTTTCTTTGCTTCCCCAGGTAAAAAGAGACAGGACACTGAATATTCCATGCTAATATGGATTCCCCCCACTGCTGCTGAGGATGGAGCCAGTGACCCAGGTAAAACAAAGACTCCTGAGAGAACACCTGAAATTTTTTTCTTCAATCACGCAGGCCTGTTTGAGTGATAAGTCCATTTGGATAAGAGGGCATGTAGGTCAGCCTGCTTTTCCTGATGTCTCCCCTTAGCACTGAAAGGGTTAACAGTGCTAGCATTTAGTCTAGCAGAGCCTGGTTTCAGATGAATAGGGGCAGTTTATGCCTTCTCAGTGCCTGTTTCTGGCTGTCCTCATCCTGCACAAGGCAGCACTGTATGCTGAGATCCTGAAGATCCCACTGCCTGTAGCGCTTGACTTTTTATAACTTTTCTTTAGTAAATAAAAGGAAAGAAATAAAGTAATTGTTAACTGTTTGAGGACTTAGCTTTGTTTCCTTCTGGGGACCCACTGCAGTAAAAATCAGAGTTTGCAAATATATCCATGCCTAGCAAGTACACTCAGAAAAACTGTAGAGACTTGAACCGTACAAACCATAAAAAGCCTGCAGAACTGTGGGTTTACAATTGAATTTGACAGAAAGTAGTCCATCAAGTGAAAACATACCAAAAATCTACCTTTTTCTATTTTCAATGCACCACTTCCCCATTACAGAATAATATTTATTTTACTGTCAGTCATGGTATTACTGCTTAAGAATTCTTAAAACATCTTATTCTTCCTTTCTGTTTATTTTATTTTCCTTTGTCATCTTTTATTCTGTTCTCCATCTCTGTTGTTCTTTTCAGCTGGAGAATTTTAATTGTTTGTGCTTTCCTCTATACATCTCAAAATGGTCTCTGTTTAATCAGAGCTTGAGTTCAGTGAGTAAAAAGTGAGTTAAAGAGTGTAAGCACTTCTAGCTCACTATGTGACCATGTACCTATGTGCTTAGGGCCTTAGCTCAATATAAGAGCCAAAAAATAAATGAGCCTGCCAGTTAACCAAAAGCTATCAGAACCTGGAGGCTGTTAAAATGATCATTACTGTGGGCTTCTCTGCTACCACTCAGCAGCCACCTCCAGAAGTCTGCTTTGGGATGGACCTGCCAAATCAGAGGTGGGCATCCCTTGGAACTAATCTGAAATAGAATGAAAATTAAAATATAAGGTATTTTAAATGAAATATGCTGTAGTCAGCAGAGTAGCATTTCAAACCAGGGTCTATTCCATCAGAGCATACCTGACCTGCTTTACTCCCAAGCCACTGGCAGGCTGTCAAGCTTTTGGGCCTGCTGAAGGAGAAAATCTATTTTGTTGATTCTGGCATCTAACTCAAATATTAGTGTCAACCTAAAAGTAATAAAAGATGAGATTCCTTATGGGCAAAAGTGAATTCTTATGGGCAAAAGTAATTCCTTCTTGACACATTTCTAACAATCACTAGCATAGAAAGGACATTGTGAGGTAAGATTTATGTTTGCCTCTAGAGAAAACTTCTTTAATCAAATTAAGAAACATGAATTTGAGTCAAGATTTGAGCTTGTATCCATAATATGTGAACTAATTTATTGTATGTTATATAGGAAACAGAAATATTTCTTGATTTACATTAGAGCTAAATATTCATATACTGATATAAAAGTGTAAGGACAACAAAGAAATGAACTAGGCTAAATTGTTTAACAAGCCCTCACAGTTTCATCCAGTTACTTCAGTGCAAAAATCCTGGTTCAGTTTTGGATACCAGAAGCAGACCTAATTGTTCAGTCATGATGGAGACTCCTGCAATTCTATTTGCTTCTAGTGCTAATTATGCTCATAAAGAAAGCAGCAATCCTATTACTTCAACAAATCTTTCATAATTTTGATAGTACATGTTCAAATAGGTCTAGTTATTTAAATAGAATTGGCTCTAGAATAGCTGAACACAAGATTAGATCTCTTTTACACTCAATTTCTGAAGCTGAACACTTTTCTAACCTCAGGATCTATAAGCTCGTTACTGGATATTTACATATGGGTTTTGGTGAAAATACAAGATAATTACCAGTAGTTCCTTTCTCAGCTGAATCTCTTTTAGTATTTCATTCTCCACCCACATAGTCAATCCTTTTTAGAATGCATTAAAATTATGTACATTGCCTAAATAACAGTAATGTGCTGTCCTGAGAGCACATTAAAAGCACATGCTAAATGGAGCAAAGTATTCAATATGACTTTCAAACTCAACTAAAGATAGTCCTGGTTTTTTTTTTTCCTCACCCATTTTCTGGGAATAGTGGGTTTTCTTCTCCTTCCAATGTTTACTTTTTAGATGAAGTTCAAGAGTAACTTTAGTTTGTTACAGGAAATTGTTGCTGAAAAGACACACTGTTATTTAGCTAAAAAAGCTCTAGTTGTCAATGGGCAAGTTAATAAGAATTCATCAGCGGCATTTAGGCTTTTTTTAGAACAGTCTATTGTCTGTTTTCTTAAAGATAAAATTTACTACATTTCAGCTATCATTTATGCTAATACCCGAGATTAGTGCCAGAGGCTGATCTCAGTTGTATAGGTGTCCACTGTTGCGGTATTTCTCCAAGAATGTTATGAAGTAAAAATACGTTGTAGGGTTATTATTCTAAGATTCTTCTGGTGTAAAAGAAGCTTCATCTGCTGAGGAATCAGCACCAAAAAGCCCTTTGCAGACTGGCAAAACCTCTGCTGCATGCCCTGTTGGTACTGGGTGTTGCTTTGCACAACCTTTCCAGGCAACACAGGGTTGTGGCTCCTGCTGATGACAATTTCTTCTTGCAGACACAGCAAAGCACTTCTGTCAAAACCATAAAATACTGTTTTTCTGTGGGATGAATATGATAAGCAGAAATCTCAATTGTGCCCTTCAATCTGCATGATTTTTATGGTTTTCTGCTTAGGGCCAATTCCAGCCCCCAAACACACGGAGATTTATTTTGTGGAAAGAAAAGGGAATGCTCCTGATTGAACAAGCTGAGTAATTCTGCAGTTGTTATACTTCAGCAATGCTGGGGCCTTGGTGGAAATATGCACTCAATCCTCTTTTTCTTTGACTCCTGTAATCTCCTTGGGCTATACTGATTCAGACAGGAGGTGTCTACAGAAAAGCAGGTGCCTTGTCACAGTCACAAAGAGCAGCCAAAGAAAAAGTGAATACATTTTCCATCAAGGAGACCCCAGGTCTTCAGAGGAGAAAAAGTGATGCAGGTGATCAGGAGGAGATTGGTGCAGTGGTTTTCTGTCCACCTTCATTTGCATCATAAACCCATCATCTTCCCAAGCAGAAAGGAGCAGCAGGGCTGGCAGCCTGCTCAGCCCCACAGTGGTGGGGGTCGGGAGCGCTGCCAAGGGAGGGATGGTTCACACACTGCCACCATCTCTGCAACACTCGGCTCTAGACACTGCTTTGTCTCTCACTTTTAGGAGTGCTAAAAGGTTTTCTCTCCTCTCTGTGGGGGTAAGCAAATGCAGTGTATGTGTGTTTCTGCTGAAGCACCAATACTCTTTGGTTGCCATTGGTTGTTCTCGTTACAAAGTACAATCTTTCTGTTAAACTAATCTAAGTGATCACTTGAACACTGCAATACTGTATGTCATTTTTAAGCTACGATATACCAATGGCCTTAGGGAAATTGTACAGATGCCTTGCCACAATCCATTTCTTCCCCATGAGGAGCTACCAGACTAGTTGCTTGGATTCATTTGCCACAGCTGTTTGCTTCTTTGACCTCAAAGCTACAAAGGTATGGTGCCAGTGGAATAAAGAAGAGGCCGCCTTTTAAATTACTGATAATAAGAATTATTTTCTAGAATAAAAAGAGACAGAAAACAGTATTCTTACAGCCAAATGGACCTAACCCTGTGAGTACTTTGCCTTCACCTTTTAATTTCTTTTTTTCCTTTAATTTTTTGTTAACCTGTGTGAGAAACAGAGTTCACTGGTGTAGTAAAATTTAGAAAGGTTTAATAAAAAGACAGTAGGAGACAAACATAAAGCAAAAGAATTACATACGGCCGGGTGCCTTGGGTTCCTACCAGGGAGCACACACTACTTCAGAAAACACTTCTTTAAATGCATAGACATGCTTTATATTCATAAATCCTCATGCATCATTCAAAACATTATTTTGGGTCCCCCCCTTACCCCACCTGTACCACCCCCCTATTTGTAGATCTTGCATTCTTCATTCCAGTCATTTTCCTGGTATCTATCAGTCTGGTTTTACTGGTTCTGATAAAGGACCATCGAAACCCCTCTCTTGATGCTCAGGTGTTTCTCTTCCAGGAATGCAAGGAATTCCTCTGCTTAGCTTTTACCACTCCCAACTCCATGAGCAGAAAAAAATCTTTCTGTCCCTTACATTATTATTCTAACATTACACATATATATATATAGCATTTATTTTGATATTTGTGAAAAGCCAACAACATAATATGCACTTATAACACCTGTAGACATAGATAAACGAGCAACATGATATTAATGTGCTTATTAGTCTGGAATAATTTAAGACAAACTAATATCTCCCTGACATAAAATTGTCATCCCAGTTCTGTCATGGCATCAGTCATTGCAAGCTATTAAATTTCTTAAGCAGAGCTAGTAGGCAGGTTCCTCGTTTTATTTATTTCTGCAGTTCAAACATATCCCATTTCCATTTTGACCAGTTATTCCTATCTATTTGTGCTTATTTATTTGAAGTTATTTATAGGTGATACTGTCCAAAGCTAAAAGCTCAGCATGCAAGAGATTATGAATATTAAAATATAATTTGTCTGAAAACCAAAGGCAACAAATCTAGGTCAAAGATATTGCCTTGGGCAAAGTCCACACAAATTCTTTTGCATCACTGAGTATTATAGCTTCTGTCTTTCTGTTTAAAAATGCTCATACCTCATCAGGCAGGTGCCTTTCTATGCAACGGACATACCATTTGAAAGCGTCTCAAGAACTAAGTGTGCAAATCCTGGGCTATGTGTTTGCAGAGAAAAAACAAAATGCCACCCCATCATCCCCATCATGTACATTAATCTGATGACTGGTCTTTGAGATTTTGGTTTGCATTTGCTGCTTTTCCCCTTTTGAGGAAAAGACTTGCCCCTAAACATGAAGTGATTGGTATAAACAAAGAACTAGGGAAATTTGAGGAGCTCCTCACATTCTTACTTGTTGAAGGCGTTCATTCATGTAAAAATCCACTAAATGGCTCTACTCTGTCATTGCACATTTATATCTGATTTGCTGCATAAGTCCTATTTTCCTGGTCAGTTTCCTGTGTTTATATCATGCTGTTTGCGGCCCCTTCTCTGGAGTGAATTTGCTCTCTCCCAATAGACGCTAGTTTTCTTCTGGGTCCTCAGACAGCATGGCTGAAGTCAGCCTTCTGTGGGAGGTATTAGCTTGGAGCAGTACGAATGTGGGCACATACACACTAGGTGGCTTAAGAACCAAGGTTCATTGTGTCAGAGTCTGCAATGACCCTGTAGGCACAGCCAATGAGCAGAAAGTGGATAATTTCAGAGCCTGATGACAAGGATGATAATGCGGAAAAAGAAAAACTGAAGTTCAGACTTTTTCAGATTATATTGATCAAGTAGGAGTGTTTTGCATTAAGGGTATAAGAATTTAGCAGAAAACAAACCCCCTTGCATTCCATCTGGTCCCCAGAGGCCAGAGGGACTGGGTGCAGCTGGTTTAACTTCTGATTATAGCCGATTTAGCAGTGTAACTCTGGCCAGGGTCAAAAGAAGAACATGCATGAGCACAAATGCACAAATATGCAGTTTATCAATCCAGTACTGTAGGTCTGATCACATTCAGCAAGGACTGTGCATACTCTAGGTTCACAAAAACTGTGGTTTGTTGAAGAACTGGAAAGCAGCTTCAGGATCACTGGTGATAAATTCACTAACTACACAGTGTTGATGTGTGTCATGACAGAAATACAGTAAGAGAGGTCTAATAGCCTTTGATACTCCTGGCTATATTCCAACACTGTTGGAGGCATAAAGCTCATCTTCACAAGAGGAGGGACAAAATGTGTCAACTGACCCTGAGCAGGCAGAGGTGTTTTCCCCTCCAGTCCCTTCTGCCCTGAATCCCCGGGTTTACACTATAAAATTTGGCCCATCCCAAGTGAATGGAACAATCACATGTTATAGGTACGGTTTGGTGACTTTGGTCATGCATTTATTACATGTCCCATGCTCCCCTTTGTTTGCATCCTGAGGGATGAGCGAGTTAATATGTTAATGGAACTTGATGAGGGACTGTGTGTGGGGTGTTGGGATGTTGTCCCTTTTGTTCTCTTCTTTTTTTTTTTGTAGTTGCTGTTGTTAATACCGTAGTTATTGTTCATGTGTATCTGGTTATACTCACTAGTAAAGGACTGTTATTCCTCCCCATATCTTGCCTGAAGGCCACTTAATTTTAGTAATTCGGAGGGAGGAGGTTTCCAAGGGAGGCTCCTGCCTTCCCCAGCAGATACCTGTTTTCAACCTAAGACATTGTGTTACTTTTGATCAGAATTTATAGAAGATGAAAGGGGTAGAATAAACACCTTTGTCCTCCTTCATGTACTGAAGGAGCAGTAGTGGCTCTCTGAACTTCATCAGAGGATCCTTGTGCACATTCTCATCTCCTTAATGAACCAGATTTATAACCAGGCTTGTTTTTCACAGTGAAAAGAGGGTGGCTATTGGCTGGTACAGAGGTGAGATGTTCTTCTGTGCCTCATTGAAACACCATGGAGCCATGAGACCTCTGCTTCAGACATCATTCAGTGGTGAGGCCTCAGTCAAGCCACAGGCAAGATGAGCAAGAGGCTCAGCTCACATTTTTCTCAACCAGCCTCACCAATTCTCCACTGTCTTAAAGCAACACTGCAGAATTTTGGCACTGTAGAGTTTACCATAGAGAGCTGCAGCAGGAGAGACTGTCCACTACCTACTCTCCTCTCCCTTTCCATTACCAAAAGCACTCAGTAGATGTGGTTCTGGCATTCATTTAAATGGAGAAGATACTTGCACCCATGCACTGCATTACTCTGTTGCAAGAGATGACATTTTCTTCACATAGGTATGCTGAAAAATTAATGCTACAAAGAGAAAATCTTTTGGTTCCCCAGCATCCTCCTAAGTTGTCAGAATAATTCCATGCCCTCATATTTTATTATGGAGTTGAAGCTTTTCCTGGTTGCAGGCCTTCTGTAGTAATTCACAATACAATTAATTCCCTATTTTGAATTGATAGCATGACTAAAAAGGAAAAAGCAGACAAAAGAGATCCAGAAAGTATAGTTAAGTATCTTTTACAAATGTAGTGATATTTTTATATTATGTGGCATTACATTGTTGAATTTTTCTCTCTTTGCTGAAAAGTAGAGAGAGACAATAATTTTCTAGTGCCTGAATTATGTGTTGCTGCCTAGCTAAATAAGTAATAGTGAAGTTCTGCAGATTTCCACCATGACTTCATCTTGACATTGAAAATAAAAGAACTGCAGGGCTTACAAATATCAACAAACATTTTTAAGCATCAGTTTCAACATGTGTCTTACAAAGTGTCATGTTGTGTGTCACCAGATGGCACACATTCCCACATGTTTCATTTTCATCCCTTGAAGAGTCATTGACTGCCAGTGGCTCAAAATGCTTTTGAGTGCTTATAAAGAAATTTTTATAAAATCATAGAATAATTTAGTATGGAAAAGACCTTTGAGATCACTGAGTTCTACAGTAAACTGCACTGCCAAATGCATCACTAAATATATAGATTTATAATAAACTTACATAAATATAAAACATGTTTGTATTTACCGTGGTATTTATTATGCATTTTCTGCAGAAGTGGCCCAAACAAATGCAACTTTCAGTTTTGTGTTTAATTTCTTCTGCTTCACTTCCCATAGAAGAATTCTAGCTCTGAGCTTAACAAGAGCTAGGAATTCATTCTGCTGCTTCCCATAGCTTTCAACTTAGACTTTCTAATTTTTTTGGTATTTTTGATGCTCCCTTTGAGTGATGTTTTCATGTTAGACATTAATTTAGTCTCTTTAAGGTTAGCCTCACATGTGCTAAGCTAATGTTACACCACACACAGTGCTACAATTAGATATATCTCAGTACAGATATGGAAGATACTTACACTACTTGATTTTTAAACATAGACATGCATTTATGGCTAATACAGAGTTAGGCTAGAGAAAAATATACTAAATCTGATCAAGACTTCTCCCTGAAGTAGATTATGTGAAAATGAAGAAAGGAATTTTAAGTTTCTTTGTGAGGAAGCTGAAGTCATTGGATGTAAAGAAGATGACTGGAGTAGGTAGCTGAACAATCCTCATGTCTAAACAGAATCACTGTTGCTTTCCCATACGGCTTCTGATTTAAGGCAGGCAGAGAAGATGCAGAAGACAAATTAGGACATCTCCAAAATTACGAGCTATGTGACCCAATGCATTAATCAAAGGCACAGTGCTGGTAGTGACTAATACTAGAGTGAATGAACTTGCAAAAGCAAGATGTTAGTTCAACAATAATTGATACTATGGAAAAACATCTATTATGGTGCCTCAAGAATTGAAAGTGTATGAGGGTCATGAGTATGTCACTGGGCTATGGACTGTCTTCATCCTATTCTATGTCCCCTGCTTCATGCTGGCCCTTTGGTTTATCACAAATTCAGTGTTGCACATATAGTGACAGAGAGCTGCTCTCACCTGATTCTCAACAGTGTTTGGCTGGCTATTGTGCTATAGGGAATGTTTGCCTTTTAAATAACATGTTTAAATAGTTATTCAGAGTGACATAAAACCATCCATAAAATGTTTTGTACTGCAGATATTGATCTCCAACAAATGAGGAGCATGTTTTAAGACATTTGAATACTGCTTATGAATGTTTGAATTGATTATGAATTTCTTAATTTTATTTTTGCTATTCTAAATCCCCTCTGAAACTGAAATTGCATCTGTTTCTTTATAAGCCTATTTGCTAATACACCTGTCAAGCCTTCTTTCTTCTCATGTATTATTATGGTTTTTTCCTCATTAAAACTGAAGAAAACAAAAATAATTATGTTGACATACTTATTTTTATACACTGAAGGCTGTACTTTGGATAGTAGATATGACTTTCTATCATATACATGCTTTCTGAGCTGCAACCATTCTACATCTATGCCCATTACCATTACTTACGAAAGCATGTATTAAATTTAGCATCCCAAAGTATTCATATTTTAATAAATGAAACATCATCAGGCAACAGAATAAGGTTACATATGATAACATTTAATTATATTTGACCTATTGTGCGGAAGAGAAACATGTAGTATCTGACCATTTCAGATATTGATTCAACCATGCAGGAGAGCTATATCTAATGAAAAAGACTCTTCCTTAAATTCTTGCCTGAATACATTTTTTTAGTATGATAAAAAGTGAACCACACTTAGATAAGCAATTTATTGATAATACTCTAAGGATATAAACACAAGTAAGAGAACTATTTCCTTTTACCTCATACAGATGTAGTGATCTCTATATCTTTATATGCTCACCTAATTTTTCCTGTATAATTCCTGTTATAAACTGCCATTCCCGAATTTTTTTTTAAGTGTATGTTTGATTACCATTAAAAATGAGTTAAATCTTTTTAAGGGCTTTTCTTAAGTAAAGTCACGTAAAAATATTCCTCTGATATAAAACCAAAATATTAATATCTCACCAGTTTGAGTGTTTGTACGTCTCCTGATTGTTGATTGCATGGATCCCCTTCTCCCACAACCACAGCAGAACTTCTGCTCACCTTAATGATCAAGGCCATCATTTTTACACATTCCTGATGATTTTCCCTGTTTTGCCCACCACACACAAAATTATAGCAGTTTAAGTTATTGAACTCATTGATATTGGGCAATTGTTATGTCAAGCAGGAAGGTACAAATGGAAGATTTCTTCCATTCCATAAGAGCTGCCAGAAATCCATGTGCCCTGCTGGATTTCCAGAGCAGGGAGCTGCCCACCCAGGCCAATAAGTCACAAACGACAGCAGTCAACTGCAACACAAATGGATTGTGTATAAGCATATGTTTTCTTATCAGAGTTTGTTTGTCCTCTGCTCCCAAAATTCTGAGTACAGAAGACTTTACTACTTAAATTCACTTAACCAAATTGCCTGATATTTTCAGACAAGAATTACTCTAGATACACAGGCATTTACAACAATAACAAAAGACCAGTACACAAGTTTTTTTAAATTAATGATTAAAAAAAATTAATAGACCACAAAACAATGCAATTTCCCTGACAAAACCTTTGAATGGGAAAATAATTGAAAATATATAATTTCCTTTCATGGATGCTTTCATTATAAATGTAAAGAAAATTTTACACAATCATGAAAAACATACTTTGCTTTAAAAAATTCTGACTTTGAATAAAAGTCTAAAGAAAAAATGTCCAGGAACTGATCACACAGACTCATTTCTTTCCCAACAGTAATTTTTAGGCGACATCTGTACATTATCTGCTATAAAATACCAGATAAAATTATTTCAATTTGAGCTTTGTATATTTAAAATTGTATTTCTCAAAAAGTGGCTTGAAGTTCATCACCATTAGAAATCTTATGACTCTGATTCACACCTCTGGTACATAAAGCATTTTCTTATTGATGATAATATGATTTTTATTTCACCCTTGGAGCAGATTATTATTAATGTTAATGTTGGTGTTAATTTTGTCCATATTATTACTACTTAATATTGTTAAAACTTATGCTATAATGATACCATAATATTCAATAATGTGTGGTGATATGCAGTAATAATATAAACAGCAGTAGTAACAATGATAATTGATAAATAACTTACAGGATTTTTATAATTAAAGTCTACAATCAGAAGTGCAGTCTTATTAGATTCTAGATGCTCTTAGAAAGCTACAGTCTTTCTCTCACAAAACACATACATAAATCTTTTTAAGACAGGGAAAAACATGCCAATCTACAGAATTCCTAATCAATGCAAAATGTAAATTCTTTCAACTATAGGCTTGTTAGGGAAAAAGAAAATACCTCTGATGTGATTTATGCTTTTCTCATCTTTGCCTAATTTGATTTTCCTAAATGACATTAATCCTGCTCTGAGGATGAGGCAGCACACCACAGGGGAATTGCTCCTCAGAGCCTTACTGGAGCATTTGTTTCTACCAGGCAGCCACTGCTGATGGTTTCATACAGTCTCTCTTTCCCCAGTAGCCTGTTGGGCTTACTGAACAATTCTGGTTGCTTTCCTACCATATATTCCTGCCAAAGACAATTGGAAACAACCATATTACATAGGTGTCACCTTAGGAGTAAATACAAAAGCCTTTAATTGGAATCATAGGGAATTTTTAAAAGCCTTATAAAGTATCCCATGTCTCCAGGCAAATAAGAAACAAAAAGCTCACAGCTTTCCTAATTGGAATACTAGAATTACTTAAAGTGAATACAGCTCCTGGGTTTGTCCTGCCTCAGAATTTATTCCTTTGAAAAACCTCAATCAAGGGTGTTAATAATTTAAATACTATGCTCCTTTTTCTATCTCTTTTAATTCTGTGGAATAAAAGGTATCAAGTATCAAAATCAGTGACAAAGGCCTGATGCATTGTGGGCACAGGGGCCTGCTTGACTTTTAACCTTTCAACTTATCATTTCCTATATGCACAGCACATGAGGAGGATTGGTTTTCCCTGGTATAGCTGATTACAATGGCTATAGGAGGCAGGAGAAAGGGGTGGTGTTTTAGCTGCTCTCCACCTCAATCAGAGCTCAGCTGTTGAAGGAATTGCCTTTACAGTGTTCTCCTGTGGCAGCCCTAGGGATAAGCAACATGCCCAGGTGTCGTTACGCCCAGGATGTCCTGCTGGAAGAACATCGCTCATTGGGGGGTGGAAAAGCCAACGTGTACGCCTCATATACCAGGGCCATGTGCTGTGCTGATGACTTGTAGAGGGCCTCCAAGAGAACAAGGTTAAAACTGAACTGTCTCACTTCTGTAACAATTCAGGCCAATATGGAATCCTAAGCCACAGCTTCAAATCTTGACTGTCCAAAAGTCTTGGTAAACTTCCTAGATGACAAGACTTGGGGCTGCAGGTTTCCCCAGCCCACAGCACTGATGTGCATAAGGAACATCGACTTTCATTTGTATGGCAGCGTGGGGTGTGAGCTCTAACTCAGGCAAGGATTTCTAAACTATGTTTGTTACAACCCAGCTCCTATACTTGAAAAGAAAATGTGCTCCTGTGGTCCTCATGATCTCTCTTCCCCTACCCCTCCTTGTCCCCAGCCTATCTCTTTTCCCTGTGCCTGTACCAGCTGATTAGGACAGCCATAAGGTACAGCTTAGAAATGTTGGCTCAGATGAAGCAAAGTAAACATTTTCATACCTATGGGAATACTGTATGCCTTCTCCAGGAGCTCTCTAGGCACTAGTAACCATATGTTATGCTGATATGTTTTCAGAACAATCCTGGTCACAATTATCTTCCAAATGTCTCCTTGAGATGACTAGGGAATACCATTCACAGCAAGATGCCATGGACAGATTTCTGCTCTGAAAATTAAGATAGTTAATAGCACTGAATAGAGGCCGTTCTGTGTCATCTGCCATCATTGCCAGGGTGTGGTCATCTTTGGTGTCTTATTTTATTCATATTTAGCGAAGGAGGCTTGCTAGTTGAGCTGTTCAGGAGACAGCTACATCAATAGAACCAAAGCTTTTGGTTGGGAATATTTAACTTTGTGGTCATAGGTCATGATCTATGGTACTGTAGCTGAATGAGGAACATCTCAGTACAACTTTTGAAGTTTTTACAAAAGTACATATGAAAATGAATAAACATCTGGAGGATCCTCCGTGGCTTTTCCTTTTCTTATGACTCATTCGATCTTGCATGTGCAAAGCAATGTCTGGCAGCCTAACTTGGGATTATGGGATGTAATTTTATTTTCTCCTTGAAGATACCTGTGATGAATCTAGAGGGAAGATCATTAGATAAAAGAGGAGAGGCACTATGCTGTTTTATGGTAGAAATGAGAGAGATTGTATTTGTTGAAGTGGGTGAGAATGAGAATTCTTTCACCACTGGGAACATGAACGTGTCTCAGCCTTTGCACATATGTAATCCAAAAGCAGAGGAGAGAAGGTTCTTCAGAGACCTTACACAGCTGGTTGTTCTTCTACACTAAAGTCCACTGGAGATTTCAGTTCAGAGCCAATTCCACAACATCTGGATTAGTTTGAAATTCACTTGGATTCATTTTATCAGCCTTAACAGATTGCCTGGGGAGGATTAGGAGTCTTCATCATTGGAGGTCTTCACCACAGCATACACAAAACACGAGTTCAGAACTGATCAAGGTGTAACAGGATCTGTCTTGGTTCAACCACTGGACATCTGATCATCTATAATGTATTTCAGCCCCATTTTTCTAATTTTCTATGAATATAAGAATATAAAAAGAGGAAGTCCCTGACTAAAGCCTGAAGAGAAGCTCCTTTCTTATTAATTCTAGAATCCAAATGGAGTTTAATGGATTTTTATATACAATCACACAGTATATTAAGAGCAGACCATTTTTAGAACACATTGATATTTTGTGGTATCAATTCAGAGAGATCTGAATTGCTGGAAGACAATATTTTTGTATATTTTTCTCTTCACCACACTTGTCTAGTAAAGGGCATACGTGTGGAAAAGTAAGATAATCATGTACATTTTAAAAGCCCAGTAAAAATAGCTATTCATGAAGATTCAAAATATTAGTAATTAATTTGGACACTCCCTTGCTTGCTTTTCATATATATGGACATACTTTACTTCTACTAAATTACCCTCTCCTAGAAAGTGACTTTAAATACTAATTATCTAAGCACCAGGTCATGTGCTTAGCACCTGCCTGACAAGACACTGAATTGAAAACATCAGTGTTGTCAGCTAAAGGATGTGGGGTACAGATTGTGTTGAGGTTTACAGAAATTTATTGTAATAGTAAGGAGTTAAAAAGTTTCTGAATGAAAAAATTCTGAACACAGTTGGGGATTCTCCCTGTTGTGAAAGTTACAACCACTTTTGGCAGAGCTCTGCATCTTGGAATAGACTTAAATCTTTGAAAGCCAAGTAAAATTGCCACAAAGTCAACAGTCACATTATGCTTAAATAATTTGAAAGCATGCATATGTCTGTGTCTTCTTATCTGCCTTGTGTGCAAATATTCTCTATTAAGAATTATCAGCATTAAAATTTGAAAGCATGATAAAAAAGTTTGAGGATAAAACAATAAATAAAAAATTATGCACATCTCATTTGGTGTGAAGCAGTAGTTTCTGTAACAAGTTTTGCCCTTGCAGGTAGAAAATTACATTTTAGAGGAGGGGTTTTTAAATAACATTCACTCATTGTACTACAGTAATGAAAAAGAAAACAATGGAAACTTATATTTTTTTATAGCTAGCAGGATCATACTAAGTTTAGCAATTTGAGTGTATGTTCATTAAAGTCTCTGGTAAGTCTCTGGAAAGATATCTTGAAAGTCTGCCTCCTAGAAAGACATATATTACTGACAGTTTTGAGAAAAACAGTTGTGGAGAACTTATAGGCTCTGACTTATCTCTGAACTTTATGCACATGCTTCTTGCTATCCACCATAATGACAAACCTACCCTGCTGTGGAATCAAAGCCATGGTAGGTGTAGGAGGAAAGGCACTGATGTGGTATATATTTACTTTGCTGAGTCATGTTTGTTTTAAAATATTAATAAACTAACTCCATATTGCCAGGCTACCTGCCAGATCAAGTATTGTTGGTCCATGTCTCTAACTTTATGCCAGATCAGGCTTTTTCTCTACTTTTCTAATTGGCATAGAACCAATGCAAAATTGCATAGCTAGCACAAATGTTATACACAGAGTATGTCTGCCCATCCACAATCCAAAACAAAGATGTGTTGCTGTGTGTGGTAGAACAAGTTCTAAATCACATGGGACCATCGCCTCACAAATGCCATCTGGCAGTCTCCAAAAGCTACAATCATTATTACTGAGGGACTTCAGGAATGACCAAGGAGCCAGGAGTGCCCCAAAGAGCCCGTGTAAAGAGCCCAAGCTACATATAGCATCCTTTTTACTCCAGTTTTGAGATTCTTTGTGTCCTGATAACTTATGATATGATGTCTGTCCACTCTGATGTGTGTTCCAGGATCATAATATATTTTTTGCAGTCAGAAGTTGTGTAACTGTCTGTGACAGAGTGATCTGGTATAGAGAGAGCTTAGTATGCCTTCATGAAATCTACTTGGATTTCAGTGAAGTACCTAATCAAGGACAACAATGTTGCATGACTCACTAGAGTGAGTGTAAGACAAAAAAGGTGAAAGCCCCAGCTGCCCATGACTCCTGTTTTTATTACATGGTTTGAAACCCATTTGCACAAAGGCAGAATCTACCAAAAGTAAAGTGTTTGGAGGAAAATTCTTAAGGCTGACCTGTAAAATTTGACATATTAAAAGTCACAAATCACAAAAACATTTAACTCACAGATACGGTACTTGATGTTAAGATATATAAGTCCAACAACATATGTTGGACGTACATAATATACATTCATATATATAATATAAGAATGTATTACAAAGAGATTAGCCAGTAGTGCTTAGATTCAAGGCCAGCATGCTGAACAACCCTATATTTGGATTTATTTAATCTTATATTAATTACCACACTGATGATGCCAAAATCATATATAGCATTTAAATATTTTAATAATTTTTATATGTTTGTTGACACTAATAATTAAAGAATATTTGTCTCCAGAAACAAGTCAGATTTCTCTCTTGTTTCTCCATTCCTTGCTTCATTACAGTGATGTTGCCAGTTAGATTAAGTGAAAACATCGGTTATGCATTCCAGGCCAGAATTGTTTCAAATCATGACTACAAAAGCTTGAATTATGGGTAGCAAAAGTCTAAATAGCATTAGAAAGATTTTAAAAAATGTGTTTCCTTAAGAGGTAGCAAGAGGTAAATTCCCTGCTGTTTTACTTATCTGTTAAAACAAAAGTGACTGTGTAACTTCAAAGATAAGCATTCAGTTGGAAATGAAACTTCATAAGTTTAGAAGAAAGTTTAACCAATGTGTGTCAACACTGGAATAAATATTGCCTTCTGGGGCTGTTACAGAAACACAGCATTGCTGAAGGGAGAAATATTGAAGTTCAAAAGTTTTCCAGTTATGTGAAAGAGAAGTGTGAAAATGGGATCCTTTTAAAATGAAAAATCCTGACAAAATACTCCAGTACGTGGAAGGTGACATAGGAATAACTGTTTAGGAGTAGACAAGGCAACTCCATTTTAAGAAGGCACCAAATATCATATTAGAACACCATAGCACCAAGGAATTCAAGTTCCCAATGCTGCTAACATCTTAATATATTCAGCACTGTGTAACTGGCCTTTCTTTGCTGTGTGTCGTGGCTGAGAATACAACATTGGCATTAAGAAAATAATGGGAGTGTTGCTATGGGCTTCTGTGAGAGCAGGCCTTCGCTCAATGTGTTAAGACATCATCCCAGTAATTTTCCTCTTGCCATCTTCAATTTGGTGTAATACATTATCATAACAAAGGGAGCTGGGAGTAGCAAGACTTGATTAAGTGTCAAAATGCTTTCAGAAACTCAAAAAAATTAGGGTTTCAATGACAGTTCATTGTTTTTTAAAGCAGACAGTATTCTTACAGGACAAAAGAAAAACGGACAAGAAGTGAGTTGGAATACTGAAATTTAAAAATAGAAATACACAATTAGGTCCTTGAATTCCAGGTAAACAATTCAGAACTGGGAGGGATTGATATACCCATCTGTACCCATTTGTACTGTTGGGTCTTTGGTCAAGACTCTCAAAAGTGCTCAGGGGCTGGGTGTCAAGCTCCTGTTTATTTCAGTATTGCATTAGCTGAATGCAAGAGTTGGGGCCATCACAAGCTCATGCCTTTACTTATACGTATTAAAAAATAATATTTTGCTCTAAAATTATTCAGACTTCTCTTGGAAGTGAAAATAATTATTCATAATAACATTTTTGGAAATTATTATTTTATCACCATTTTGCTTTTGAAAAAAATAAAGCTATTTAGCAACAGTGACTTGCTGAAAGTTACATTCTGGTTTTTTTTCCTTTTTTACCATTGCCTCTCCTGAGGAATAGTAATATCCCCTATCTTCAAGTACCACTGGAAGGATAAATTAATTACTATTTGCAAAGAGCTTTGGAATCTTAAGCTGAAAGGTGCTAGATAAGTGTAAAGAATTATACTGTAAATTATGCATAAGCATTGTGAATGCTGCTTTTTCAGATGTGTCTGCTACAAAGATCACTCAGTAGTTCAGACATCTAAAACATGGATGAAGTAGGACTGTTTAAGAATTGATTAGTATACCTTTGGGGGTAAAAGAATGGCAGTCCGCAGCAATGCAGGCGACAACAGCTCCCATATCTTGAGGAAAATGACATTTTGATACCATAAGAAGTTCCTTACACCTTTGAAGTTGCATCTTAATTCAAAGTCAGTCAGTATTCCTTATTTTTCATATACTTATGAAAGTGGTTTCATGTCAATTAGTGGGCTTTTTTAAAGTGAAAACAACCTAGATGGAGCAGATAAAAATTCAAGGAAAACACTCTCACTTCTCTGTTGCTATCAGACACAATTTGGGTGGATCTTCCCAGCACTCCTGAAAGAGGCTTAGGAAGCTTCTTAAGCAACTGTTCACAGTTGTGTTACTTTAAAATTAGGGCAGAACATGAGACATAAGATACTTTATTCTTCAAAGGCACAGAGAAACAAGACTGCTAATGAGAGAGAAATGACAAAAGAAGGAGCCAAATCTGCATCTGGGCAATTCATAATGAAGATTTGTACAAAGGAAGTGGTCAAAGAGCTCTGGGTTAGGAGGGACAGGTTTAGTCTAAGCCCAAGTCTGTGCAATTAGCAACCTGTTTCTAGAGAGCCACTGACCACACTGACTACTGGTTAGTCCAGACAGCCCAATCAGGCTGACTAGGATGACTTCAGTGCCTCTGTTGGTACTGGCTGGTACTAAAATAGGATTAAAGGGTCCTGATGTGGGATTTTTATGCCATAGCAGGAAGCAAGGACCTGCAGGTCTGTTGATTATTCCAGTACCAACACACATTTCAGTAAATAATCATCAAAAACTGAAAATATGACACAAATTAAGAACGAGGAAGATGAAGAGGTTTGCCAGTATTCTCTTTTCTAGGGCACTGGGTGGGTGAAAATTCCCAGTTAATATTTGAAATACATCTTCCTTATTAAAATATCTATAATATATGGTAAAAATTAAATTGTATAGCATTTGCCACCAAAACAAGAGAAAATTCTCCAGTTTAAAAGAATGCACAGCAGAGCTGTCTTGTTCCCTTGACAACCTCAGTCTTTCCTCTACTGGCCATGAACTTTCTTCACCTCCCCAATTACCACATCAGCTCCTGTGCCTTCAGGGCTTCCATCTCCTGCCAGCTGAGTGGCACAAATTTGGTGTTTCTAGCACAGTCCTAGTGGCTGTATTCAAGCTAATAACAAAAGGTGACCTACCACGCAAGTAGCAGAATGTATGCAGTCTTGGAGGGTTGTGGTGGTCTGAACTGCAGCTAAAGCCTGGGTTTGAGCAGGAAAATTAAATTTCTGAAGCTAAAGTTTAAAGTGGGGAAGAAATATGGAAGTCAGAAATTCAAAGCAAAAGACACAGAACACAGCAAGCATGTCAGGTTGAAACAAAATCTTTGCACAGGAGTAATATTTATGTGGGAAAGGAGGAAACAAAAAACAATAATTCCACTGAGAATGCTGAAAAGAAAAAAACCCTAAAAAGAGTGGTGAGGAAGCTGGAAGAACCACAGGAGTAAAAAGTCCAGTACTTTCCTTTTTAATGTTATATTCTTCATGTAATGATGTGTCACTCTACAATTTGAAAAAAGAGCATGTGTCTTGTCAACTCTTTTATTTCAAAAGCAAAGAGAGAAAGTCTCAGAAATGTGACCCTGTCTGTGAGGTTGCAGCAGCTCTGTGGCCTGCATGGAAGAGATCATCGAGCTGAGAGTGAATTTCTCGTTATGCCCTGCTGTGCCCAATAGCTTTCCACCAGCCTTACATCAACATTGGCAATGTGTAACAACCCTTCAAATTTCTCATCTCCTACCTGTGGTGAGGTAGCTTCTTCAGAGGATTTTAAAGTCAGCCTAGAAAATGAGAAGCAGCCTGAGTCCTGGGTCAGCCTTTCATGCAAACCTTGTGTGATCTCCTTGGCAGAGGTGAGTACAGGTTATAAAATCGTCTTGTAAGGGAATTTTGAACACAGCAGCACTTCCAACTTGGGAAACTCAAATTAGTGCCTAAATAAGAACTTTCTTTCTTTCAGAGATGCCAAGTAAAGACAAGGTGGTGGAACATTATATTTCTGACAACAAGGGCAGTAATATTTCGTTTTTTAAAGGGATGATATCCACTTCTTTGAGTCAAATTCAAAGTATCAAAATTTAGCTAATAATGAAATGTTTTCAATGTGAATATTTTAAAAGTAAAAAAGAAAAAGTGTGCAATATATTTTTGCCATGGCCTTTCCAAAAGAGAAAATAATTTGTCCTTGAATCAAAAATTTGCATAATGAGAGTGACCTGAAGGACTTTAAAAGGGAAACAATGACTATGCAGGAAGTTCTTTCAAATCTTTGGAAAGCAACTGGGACAGAAAGAACTAATCCTCTTATTTTTATTTGCCTTCATGAATGGGATGTTTTGGATTAAATCTAACTGGACTAGACTAGACCACATACTAGGTAGAAATTACTATTTCACACAGAAACTGTATCATCTACAAATAAAATTTGGTTGAGAAATTATGATTATTACTAGCATGCTTTACTATGATGCCAGATTTTTTTTTAATTATACACAGAAAATTACCTACATTAGTGAACTTGTTAAGAATTCACCAACGGATGCAGACAGAGTGAGAAAGATAGTTTCTTCTGTTGTGGCAGATACTTCGTTGGCCTTAAACTGCAATTTGTTATTAGAGATATGCATGTGAAGTGGAAAATCACATTCCCTTGCCACTAATTTACCCAGGAATTTAAAATTAATTTTTCATGCAATGCCAGATTCCTCTTTGTGCTCATTAAGCTATTAGGCCATATGCCACCTGATATTCTGCCAGGTGTTAACATGGTACAGTTAAATAACATGTCCCCTAAAATATATTTTGGATTTTGAGAGACAAAAATGAAGGAAGAATGCACAATGAAAAAAAAAAAAACCTTTACAAACTACTTATGAAGACTTGACTAGACTTTAAAAAATGTTCTTACGACTTCAGTAAGAACCACCATATTTATCTTAATCCACACACTGAAAAAGATACAGCAGATGTACAGTGTTGATGAAAGATCTAATTTAACCTAACTTGTCCAACAAAGTTCTCAACTTACCAGCTTTGTTTGAAAATCCATCTTTAAATAATTTAAGTGAAAACTGTAGAAGAAAAGTTAGTCCAAATAGATTGCATTGGCACAGTAAAGTGGTATAGTCTCTTCTCCTAGCATGTGGGTTTACCTATTCAGTATTACTGATAATTCATTTAGGAGCGGGAGGGAAGTTAATTAAATAGGTCTGCTATGTGTTAGAAATAAGGTGCAGTTCAGAAGCCTATGTCCAGTCCTAAAGAGTGACTATCAGATCCCTAGTTCTTATATAAATTCCAAAGGCAATGTCAAGAAAATTATTGTTTCAATTCCTCTCTGCCTGTAGGTCAAATAAAACTATGCACATAAATCGACAGGCAGTGATATAAAAGTGCCACACCTCTATTATTTCCTCTTAACCATTTGATTATTTGAAACTCATGCATATTTGCATGAGGCCTTTTAAAGATACTAAAATGAGCTCAATAGCAGATCGTTAAAATAGGAAAACAAATAAATATATCCTTCATGCATTCAACTGGTAACAGAAAACCCATCAGCAGAGGTGTTAAATAGTTTGCTCATTTGAAAAGATTTTCATCCTGCTTTAGTACTATTCTTCAGCCCTTGCCTAATGTGAAATTATTGTAGTCATTAGCATATAATAATTTAGTTGTAGCATGCTATGTTTGTCTGCCACTGAAAAGCCAGAGAACTATTCCAGGAGCAAATAATTATTAGGACACTGATTCCCTGTTCACTTGGTAATGTCTGCTGTCAGGTTTGAATCACTTTGTCTCCAGGCAAATATTAGCAGTTAAAGGCAATACTCACAGCACTGTCTGAGATGCAAGCAATAAATGCTTAACAGTGGGGACTCTCTTCAGCTCAGGCCTCTGCTAATTATTCTGTGCATGTGCCTGCCCCGTCTCACCAGGTTCCCCCTTCTTTCCCCACTATTAGTTCAGCAGGGTTACTTTCAGTGCCATTATGAAGGCTAAAGGACACTAAATATCTCCTTTATATCACTGGCCATGCTGGTATATAATCAGCTGCTTCAATGCTCTTTAGGCTGTAATGCTGGGCAAAATGCTGGGCAAATTGCTTCAGCTCAAGCAGAGGTTATGCCTATGATGCCATTTTTTTCTGTATGAAATTCTGTGCTCGACATCATTCTAGGGCTTTTTGGGTTTGCTTCTGAAAATACCCATATGAAAAAGGAGTTTCACAGTCTGTGACCTTACTGTTTTTTATCGTTGTGAACACTGCTTCACAAAAGCTCCTCTGTGGGGTCCAAATGAGTACGGCTATAAATGAGTAACAAGTTGCACTGCCAGACCCTACAAATTAGAGCAGTAGTACAGAAAAGTGCTTTACAAAAATATTTATTACATGACGCATTTTGCTCTTGCACAGAAATTGCAGGTGAAGGTTGATGCAGCAGATGGTATTAAACAATAGTTATCAGATAATAGAGAAATCAGCAATGGCATTTATTTACTAGGGGTCACAGAGGAGAGCCTACATTAAAATCTGGGCGTGAGTTCAAGCCCATTTTTACATGGAATTTGGCAGTGTTTTACATGATAAGAGGCTGCCATTGCAAGTGAGCCCAAGAAGACAGTTCTTTCTACAGGCAGTGGCACGGCTCAGCCCCTTTACCCGTCCTGCCTACTTGCTCTGCCCTCCCATGTGGGAAGTCCAGCTCAGACCTGGGAGCAGATGGTAGCACAGGCACCTTTACTATATCTGCAAGGAGAACGGGCACCACAGCACCTTTGTGAAATTGGATCAGGGCACCACCAGGTTGATAGGGACAGAATGGATATACAACATGGCCAAGATTAGATCTGTTAAATTAGAGGATTATTATCAATCAGTGGAAGTGATTTTCCTGAGAATTCAAGAAAGCATGAGAAGACAACTCACTTCAAATCCTCTTTTCTTTTTCTAGCACTGAGAGAAGCAGCAGAAGTGCTATTCTTGTGGTGTGAGGTTCAAATCTTTCTACAGCTGGCAACTTAGACAAAAAAATATGTCAATGTACTCAATCACTTCTCACTCAAACATGAATAGCTATTACACATCATTGTTTCAACCTTTAATCTCTCAATCTAATTAAAAATTCTATTAAATTATAGATGGTTTTAGATAAATAATAATTTACCAGAGAGAATCCCATTGCTTTCAAAGAAGACTTGGTGCTTTTCCTTGCACTGCAGTTTTGGTCTCAAATATGCATTTCATGAAGCATGAGTATATTATTTATAGGGCAAAAGGACAACTGATTTTGAATAGAGTTTCAAGAGGATCACTGAAAAAAAAAAGAGAACTAGATTATGTTGAAGTTCTCTACAAAGAATGAAAAGTGTTCTTCCCATATTTTATGCTTCAAATTATGCTAAAAATAACCATATGTCACATTATATAGCCTTTATTCCAAACTTTTCTGGGAAACCTCTGTGCTTTGACATTAGTAGGGTCACCATAGGTATATGTCAAGATACAATTTGGGCTGTAGTATTTGCCACTGATTTTTTCCACTGCATTTAAAATAATTAGGTTTAGTGTTGCAATATTTTTAAAACAGCAAAATGTCACAGGGATCTAGATCCCTGTGCCCTTATGTACAGCAAAAAGAACAGATACACTGGCACCTGTTTTAAAATAAGGTACAATCAGCTGTGACGCAAATACATAACCTGAGTTGAGCCTTAGAACCATGCTTCAGCATGATTAGTCTGAACATGAAATTCATGAAACTCAATAACTTTAGTAAAAAACTTTTTGGGATGTCATTACTTTCAAGCATTATCATTGAGGAAAAAAGTCTATTATTTAATAGATACTGCTGTTGAATGACTGGCATCTAGAATTCAACTCCAAAAATTTAGTGATAGGTCAATGCCAATGCCTGAATGAAATTTAAAGTTGCATTTTTTGTTGTTCAATACCTTCTATTCTAAGAGAGCATTCAATAAATATGATACCCATTGTTGATGTTATCCCATTTCTGTCACTGCAAAATATTATGCATGTACTACAAATCATATTGTCTAAGTAGCAGCTGGTTCCACAAGTAAGAAAACATATTTCCTGAAGTTGATGGGGCAGAAATTCTAAAATATGAAGTTCTGTGCTTCAGGAGATAAGACAGCCATCAGCTGGCATTCTGCTGGGTGATTTTTCTTTGTGTGGTTTCTTGTAATTCTGGTATTGCCTGTACTGCTGACAGCCAGGCTGACTGTATCAACCAGAACAAAGCATTCTTCTCTTCTGCTTTGAGAATTCCTTTGTTCTTCAGAAAATCTTATGCGTGTCTTAGATGTCCCATATCTGACATTGTACCTATCACCAAACTGCCTTGTTACCCCTGTGACTCCCTTGAGAATTTTACTAGTGATGGTCGTGTTAGGTATCTTTCTGAAAGGACATGCTCTAAACAGTACAAAATAGTACAATTTTTTTCAAGTAAGGCATTACTGTGGGGGCTGGTCAATGACCAAACTGAGATTTCATTTCCATCTTGCTTTTTGAAACCAGTGCTTTAGTCCAGTGCTTTGCAATTGGACAAATTGCTCAGCTATGTGTGCCTACTCATTGTCTCTCATTCCTCATGGAGGAAACTTTTGCCACTTTCTACATTATTCAAACAACTTTTATTCTTTGTCTTCTGTTCTCTTTTTTTTTTTTTCTTTTGGAGGCAGTGGTTGTGTTGGATTTTGGTTAGTCTGTGTTTGGGATTTATTTTTTTTTATTTTACTTTGCTGTAACTTGTATCCGGAGTAAGGAAGTACATTACACTTCTGAGCCTTAATAGATTCAATAGCACTCTGCAAAAAACGTTGTTCAAGTGACCAGCAGAGGTCAAGAACAAATCAACATTCATTGCCAAAAGAGCTTGCCCCTGCAACCTGTATATTTCTGACTTCAGAAATACTTATCCTTTAAGCAATATTCCCTGAGAAGACTCTTGCTAAAACTGAAAGTGGAAAGACGATGGAGTAAGGCATGATTTTTGAAAGACTGGTACTTGATCTCAGTCTGTATATTTGCACACATAAGAGGGAAGAGATATTCATAGTATGAATGTGAAGCTGAGAAATCCTTTGTGCTAACCCAGCTAAGTGGTTTTCAGAAGTAATTTTTTGTGAAGCTGAAAAATAAGAATCTAGCAAAGGGCAGTTTTCTTTTGTATGGGTTGACTATTCAATAAGGCAGAAGCAGTGTGAGGAGAAAGAACTGTTTTTAGGTGGTGAAAATTTTCAGAGACAGAGATAATTTTGTGTATGAGTAGGGGGAAAATAGAGAGCAGCAGGGAACAAGAAACTGGATATGATCTTTGGAGTGCTGTGGGGAAAGCATAAGTAATAATGCCGATGGTAGAGACATTTTTACAAGTAAATTCAAGATGTTGGGAGGGATAAATATTTGTTAGTTTTGCACTGACATTTGAAAAAGCCTCAGGCTTTGTTGTTTGGCTGAACAGGAGGATGCTGCTGGTACTGAGCTAACTTGCTCCTTGCATGTTATTCGGAACATCTCTTTCTTCCTTAAATATTTGACTGTAATTTTGAGGGGAAGGAAATATTGCCTTTTGACTTCAGTCTATTTTACTGCTTCAATCCTGAACACACTTGCTAAGGAAAATCTGAAAATTTTATATGGTTGTGGGTCATACAGGAATTAGTTGGAAATCTTCTAAGCATTTTGCTTAAAATGTAAGCATTTTAAGTAATCAAATAAAATAATTCTCATATTCCAATAAATTTGATGTAAGTTGCTGTAAAATGCTACATTTTACCACCATGTAGCAAACTTCCACTGAATACTTGGAGGTGTCCAGCACTTAGAGGGTGTTGTAAAATATACATAACTTTTATATGCAAATGTTGACACTGAAAAGGATCTAAATTATTTTGGAAGTTGGTATTAAAACATGGAATATTCTTAAAATGGAGCAAGTTTCTAAAATCAATGAGGAGAATAAGTAGGGACACATGGAAATAAATTCACACAACTGAGTAATCAAATTCAAGAACACTTAAACTGGGCTCATCAGGGAGTGTGAAAAGATTAAAGTACATATAAACCTCGAATGAGTCAGCAATCATAAATAAAGAAGCTGTAGTAGTGGGTTGTATCAATCAGATTATCACAGTAAGTCAAATTTGCTGGGATTTTCCGTATAATAGTGCTGCTTTGGCTTTATGTAAAATAACACCCACATTTTGGGATGCTGTATTTTAAAGAGAATAGAAATCTGCAGAAAAACAAAAGAGCAGAAAGTTTTGTAAGATACTTAAAATCTTGATCAGTGAGAATGGGATAAGAGAACAAAGCTATATGAAAATGTAAATACCCTAAAAATTACTTGCAAACCCCTCAAAATACAAATATTACAATTTTGGAAGAAGGAAGACATGTCACTAATGGTATCTCTCATTAGGACAGACTGAAGTTGTACCCTAGCTTGGGATAATTTTATTAAGTAAGAGAGGTGGCCTAACCATGATTTCCGGCAGAAGAATCAGTCACAAGGAAGCTGACTAAAGCATCCAGAGTAAGGAAGTAAATTACATCTCTGTGCCTAAATAGATTCAGTAGCACTGTGCAAAAAACTTTGTTCAGGTGACCTGCAGAGGCCAAGAGCACTAAGCACACCCTCAGGACCATGCTCTTTTAAAAAATACACAGGCTGTCTCTTTTCTTTCAAAATTTCCTTGGAAGAGTATTCATCTTCTCCACTGCATTATAAAAATAATAATAAAACTTTGGAGAATGATTCCTCTGAGAATTCTTTCATGTTCCTTCCAGAAGGCAGCTGTCATGGAACTGAATGGAGAGAACTACTGTTAAGGAGCATGACTTGGTATACAAATAGGTAAAGCATGTGACTAAGAGAGAGGATATGTGTTTCCATGGCACTTTAAAGTCTGTTTACATTACTGGCGTAAAACATTTTTTGGGAAAAAACCTGAATCATTATTAGGAGAATACTTAAAAAATATCAAACAGCCAAAACTAACCAAACCCACTTCAAGGAAATGGGTACCCCCAAAGAGAAAGTCAGAGTTATGCATTCCAGATATGCAGCAATATCTTGCTGTACATCTTTAGACTCACCTTTGAGTTTTTATATTCTTTAACTGAAAGTATCAGGCAGATATATATGAACCATGCAGATCCTTGTTCAGTTTTTCTTGTTTTGACTTCCCTTGGAGTTGCTGCTGGCCAAGCCCAAATGTTGGGGAATGTTCAGGAATGCTCTCCTCCTCAGGAGGAGGCTGGGCTGTGCCTGCACATACTGTCTTTTCTGTCCTTACAAAAGGATCACAACCAAAAGGAAGTTTGTCACACATATCCCTGAAGTAAGACCATGCCATGATCTGCCATTTTCCAGAGTACTGGTCCATGCAGAAAGGCTCAGCTTAAAGTCCCAACTTCAACAAAAACTTCAGATTTTTATTTCCTAACTCCTCTTTAACTTCTCTATTCAACAGTATGTGAAATTAGGAATTTATATGTGAGTTAAGGGACCATGTATCTTCAATTTTCCCCTGAATGGCAATGTAGTTCTTGACGTTCAAATGCACAAGACTTTTATTACACTCATCTGTTTGAGTTTTTATTCATAATTATCAGGCATCTTTTCTGAATTAATTCTGGAATAATCTGAAAATATTTCTTCAAAGACCCTGAGAGAAGCAAGTCTTTTATTCTGCATATTAATAGACTACAATTCATTTTCTCTCTGGATTTTCAAAACATTTTCATATCACTCAGTAAATCTCATAGGAATTTTTCTTAAAAATATAGTATTTTAAATCTTTTTATGGCGTGGCCCCTCAGAATCCCGGCTAGCTCTGACCACTACTCTGTGACTCCAAAGGGCCACGCCAAGAGTGGGGAACTGCCCGGACAGGTGAGGCTGTCGAGACGGAACCTTAGAGCTCAGGCTCTACAGGAATGCCGTGCGTCAAGGGAGAGAGGAAGGGGAGAGAGGAGGCTCTTCTGCTCTCGGGTTCCAAAGGCACACTTAACTGTCAATGAACGGAAGAGAACAAAAGAGCCCCAAACACTGCTGTGCATGAGGTTAAATACTGCTACAAATCAAGGGGAGGGTACAAGCAAACATCCAATGAGGAATTTCGAGGGGAGGAGTAANGGGGGGAACATAGGAACAAGCTACAATAATATAATTAACAATGAAATCAGGAAAAAACATGCACCGCTACATTTTTATACTGTTAAGGATTCTTCTCTAGAAGAGATAAATTCTCAGTATGTATGAGAAAATGAGTGAAATAATTTCCTATTTTAATATTTAATAAATAAAAATTTTTGATAGAAATTTTGTAATAAATTAAAAATATAAATAGAATTTCAGAATTCATAAAAATTGGTGTTATTATTAAAGAATTAAAAAATTACTCTCTAGTAAAGTGCATAAATGACTTATTTAGAAAAAGCAACACAGTAAAATATTTCAAGCCAACAGTATTTATTACCTTTAGAGTCTGACTAATATACAGTCAGGTTCATATGTATTTGAATGTATAAGTCAATATGTGAGAAGAAAGGAGTTCAAATATTAAAGCTATTCCATAGGCAAAAAAACAAATGTATTGTTTTCCTCAAAATATTTGTTTCATTAAGGTAGCAAAAAGTAGCATCTTCCTTTAGCTTAATGACTGTTTTTACAGTCTTCGAAACAAATTTTAGTAGTCAGACTTGTGAACATCAACTCTGTCACTAAAACTGAGTTGATAATAGTGTAATTCTCCAGTTTAGTCAGCAACCCAAGTCCCAGTGTTCCATTATTTTTACTAAATTATAGGTTTGGAAATGGAAACAAAACTATCTCCCAAATCTAATTTCCTTCTGAACTAATAGATAACTAAGGACTTAGATACTTGTGTGACAACATCCAAATTTTCAAATCCCTACTCATTACTAATGGCATTTTTCCTCACAGCTGCTGTGTGGATAGGAAAATAATATCCTTAGCAAGTAAGGAAAGAGGCAAAGTAAGTGACATACCCAAATTTATGAAGGAAGCCAGGTGCCTCGGAATAATAAACATACCAACACCCTTTCTGCAGGTTGCTCTTTCTTCCTTGGAAAATTTTGTGGTGTTCTATGAATACACTGTAAAAAAGGGTATTTAAATTCTTGGTTTTTAATTGCACAGTAGCTATCGTACCTGTTTTACCTTTCACCCCACACTATCTCTGGGCTAAAAATGCTTCTGGTTTCTTCTTATTGAATATTTCTTAGCTATTAAGATTCCCTTTTCAAACTTCTTGGTCTAAGAATCACAGGTAAGACTGAACCTCAAATATTGCATTCAGTTCTGGGCCCCTCTCTACAAGAGAGACATTGAGGTGCTGGAGCATTGAGGTGCAGAGAAAAGCGATGAAATTGGTGAGGGGTCTAGAGAACAAGTCCAAAGAGGAGCAACTGAGGAAGCTGTGGGTATTCAGCCTGGAGAAAAGGAGGCTCAGGGGAGACCTTATCACTCTCTAAATGTACGTGAAAGGAGGCTGTAGTGAGGTGGAGGTCAGTCTCTTCTCCCAAGTTACAAGTTACTGATTAAGGGGAAACAGTCTCTAATTGCTCCAGAGAATCTTTAGATTCGTTATTAGGAAGCATTTCCTGGAAAGGGTTGTCAAACATTGGAACAGGCTGCCCAGAGAAGTGATAGAGTCACCATCCCTGGAGGAATTTAAAAGTTGTGTAGGCATGGTGTTTAGGGACATGGCTCACTGATGGACTTGGCAATGCCATGTTAATAGTTGGACTCAATGACCTTAAGAGGTTTTTCTACCCCAAATGGTTCTATAATTTTCTTTGTCCACTAATGTGTTTTTAAAAGTTGTGTCCTAGTCATTTAGTTAGTATATTTTTGATGCCAAAAAATTGCATAGTGCCATTTTCTGTATGTCATTTTGAAAAAAATTGCATGAGGTGATAATATTATCAATTTTTTTCTTGCTGCAACATCTATCAGCAAGAAATATGTGTAAGTCACAGGAATAATCAGACAGGCAAGGCATGGCTGAATGGCTCATGCTGAAAAGTTACTTTTATAAATACTGACACCTGGAAAATAAGTCGATTGAAACTATCACAGCTGATCTCCCAGCCCAACTAATCCATCATTTTTTCTGGTCTATTATATTCTTAAATTCTGATAAGATGTCAATTGGTTATTGTGCAGACGCACCTGCTTGGAGTGATGTCTTTTTCAGAGATTAACTAAACCACAGTAGCATGGGGTGAAATCTGATTAGAAGGTGACTTTACACAACTTTCCAGTATTCTCTATTCACTACATGACTTTATCTCAGCCTGCTAGCAATTTAGAATAGTTTTCTTTGGCTAAGGACACCAGAGAACACTGCCAAACTCCAAAACCTTCACAACAAATTTTCACCCACCACCTAGCGTAGCTGCTTCATTCTGCTTTGAAAGAGAAAGACATACAAGAAATCAGAGCTGTCTTTCAGACATGAAATATTTTACCAATGAGAGGTAAAATCTCATTCTAGACTGGAATTAACAAAGCTGAAATATGAAATTCCAAGAGCTATGAGGAAAATAACAACTGTCTTTGCTATATACTATAATTTTTTACATTCACTTCTGTATTCCTAAAATGAGATGATAGAAATAAAAGAGCAAGTGAGTTTTGTGATAAAAACAGAGCATAATTTTTAAAAGCATCTTATAAAAAAAGAGACTACATTACAATTACTTTGTAAAATCTCATTAACTCTTTGATAACAATTTTCAGTTGCTATTTTTACTCCCTATGCTGTCACATTTTTGTGAAACAGCAGTGCTAAAGAAAGAATAACTTGAGAACATGAAATGAAGTGTCCTGCCTTTGAATAATTGTATACCTCAAGCAGTTGTAGATTACACAAACTTACAAGTTCAACTTGATAAAAACATGAGTAGGAGAGAAATATTTAATGGGGTTATTTTTTAGAGCAATAAATATCAAGGTGTCAGACAACTCCTGGAAATAAATGTCTAAGAAAGGTGTAAAATTCTAGACGCCACTTTAGGCTACTTACCCATGTCTTTATTACTGGCCAGGAAATTCTAAGCTGGGATATCCTGTTATTTAAATTTTTTATTATTTTTTGAGGATTTGCCTTGCCTTTGAAAGAAGACTAAGTCAATATTAGGTACAAATGGAAGGAGAAGTTTAATATAATTTAAAGTGTCAATAAAAAGTTTTATAGGGATGTGGGCACAATATAAATTTTTACTAAGATTTCTCCTTTTACTTCAGGGTCAGGGTCATTCTCACCCACTCAGTGGGGATATCCTGATTTCTAAAAGCCATGTTGGTGGTTGCAATATTTTAAGCATCACAAGTGTGGTAAATTAAAGGATGTTTTGTTCACTAAGAAGGACAAATCACAATGACAGAAAGTTAAAGTCCTTGTAAGATAAACCAGAAGGACAGAAAGTTAAAAGTCCTTGTAGGAGAAACCACAAGGACAGGAAACAAAAGTATTTAGATTAAGATACAACTCATACATAAATATGCTCTTGCTCAATAAGTACTTGCTCAAATAAGCTTTGAGTTCCAGAAATCGGAATAGGAACACCAAATAAGGAGACACCCAAGGGAGACTACCAACCTTCATCCAAGGACCATCAGGAGGCAGGATGCGACCACCTAGCAACAGTAGGAGACATACACAGAGTACAACTAAGAAGACACGTCAGCAGGAGATGGGACTGTATAAAAGATGGACTGGAACAGGCTCTTAGTGTGGCAGTGGTGGAGAGCGAGACTCCCCTGTCACCCAGCGCTGGTTTGCTTATGCCTTGCTTGCTATAATTAATAAATTTCAATTCGACCCAAATTTCAGAGTGTACTGCAATTTATCACAACAAGCAAGCCTTTAAAACCATCTGTTAACTTAAATCAACAATGATGTTAATTCTGAAACCTAGGAACTCCTCCTAGCACCAGATATGAGAGTCTGCCATACACCATTTCTTCTTCCAGTGCTTCTGTCTGTAAAACTCCATTGAGAGATTGCAGATTTCTTATTGTGGAATGGATCTGAGCTGCGATTCACTGAATTGCTTTCACCAAGGTTGTTTTACAGTGCAAAATAATCTGTATTCTCTTTCTATACTGCTATAGAAATCCAGGCCATAAAAGGAAAAGTTCTGAAGTTATATTTGTGATGGAAAAAAATTGTTTATTTGGGACACCTTTGTAACTAGCTCTGCCTAATAGACATGTAGGGGGCCTGTCAAAGTTACTATTCTCCATATATTGACCAAATATCATTTCACCTATTTATGCCTTTAATCCTTGCTTTGGCTCCTTGCTGAAACTTATGCTGATGAAGATGCACCTGAATAACTTGACAGTACAGTGACCTCTTGATGATTTATAGGTAGGTTACTTGGTTTGTAAATGAAAAAGGCAAAGAGAATGATTTTTCTGGGATGACTTATTAGCTTGCACACTTTCGTGTGCGTACACCATCTCCTGATCTCAGTTGACTCCATCACGGGGCTGTCCTTAAGTTAAGCTTCTAAGTATCTGTGGAACTGGGGTGATATTGCAAAGATATCTGTGGTGATCTGGGACAATCTGTGCAGTTTGGCAAACAGTAATAGTCATATCATATGAGTCTTACTTTTTTCAGGATATCTTGATACTGAAAAAGAGAGAATCATAGAATCAGCAAATTGTTGAGGTTGGAAAGTGCTCCAAAATGTTTAAGTCCAACCTTTGACCAAACACCACCACACCAATAAAAGCATTGCATTAAGTACCACGTCCAGTCATTTCATGAAGTCTTCCAGGGATAATGACTCCACCACCTCTCTGGAAAGTCTCTTCCAGTGCTTAACCACCCTTTCAGTGAGGAAATTCTTCCGGATCTCCAACCTGAACCTTCGCTGATGCAGCCTGAGGCCACGCCCTCCTGTCATGCCAGTTGTTACCTGGGAGAAGAGGGTGACCCACACCTGGCTATATCTTCCACTCAGGGAGCTGTAGAGAGTGATAAGGTACCCCCTGGGCCTCCTTTTCTCCAGGATAAACAACTCCATTTCCTTCAGCAGCTCCTCACCAGCTTTGTGCTCCAGACCCTTCACCAGCTCCATTGCCCTTCTCTGCACACGCGCCAGCACCTCAATGTGTTTCTTACAGTGAGGGGCTCAGAACTGGGCACAGGACTTGAGGTGTGGTCTCTCCAGTGCTGAGTGCAATCCCTTCCCTAGTCCTGTTGGCCACATTTTTTTAAGCCAACCATGGATGCCATTGTCCTTCTTGATAACTTCAGTTGCCAGTGTTGGTCAGCCCCAAAGGAGAACAATCTCAAAGGCTATTCAAAATTAGGTGTTTGAATGTTTAGTTTGGTTTAACTTGTGCACAGCTAAGACTAACTGCTGCAACAGCTTACTTTAAAGACGGAGTAGGTACTAGTATTCCATACTGCAACCACAGTACATCAATTTCCTATGATGTGTTTTCTATTTTCCTAATACAATATCCTTTAAATGCCCAGGCTCAAAAAAACTGTGCCAGAAAATGCAGCAATGTGGTATAGGAGCAAAAAGAATATTTTACTATGAGCTGAGAAAAAAAAAATCTTCTTGATAGTTCTCAAGAGACCTGTTCATCTCAATGAACATATTTGTTGCTTTTATCTGGTTGTGGGAGTTTCTAAGTTTCTAAGGTAAGTTTAATCATGATCTCAGAAGAGTTTCAGCTCAGAAAAAAAAATATAATGCTTATAAACTCAATACCATAGAATTATAAAAATTAATTTTAAAAAATCTGTGTTATATAATTGGAGCATTCTCACAAGCACTATCTTTAAGATACCCTTTATCATCCCTATTTTTGAGAGAGGAAGTGGAAGCCTATCCAAATTGAATTAGATCAGCTAAAAGCCTCCAGTTAGATAAACTCAATCCTGACCTCAGAACCAGTTTATCCAAACTGTAGGTGTCTTCAACACAAGAGTAAATTTGAGTTAGACAGCGAAGGACAGTCTGAGCTCTTTGCTTTATTGACAGTTTACTCAGACTTTCACTGAAATATCAGTATTTTTACAATTATAAGATAAGAATCTCTTCATAGACAAAACTATTTCTAATTCATCCTTATTCACTATATTTGAAATATGAATTTTTTCTACATGGTTGAAAAAAAGAGGGTGCACTAGCACAAAACTGTTATGAAAGTCAGGTCCTGTGAGCATATGACTTGGTGCTCTAAGTGTTTATGTTTGAGCATTCACAAATTGCCCCTAAATGTTGTTATCATTAAAGCAAGAAATCTTCTGGAATAAAAAGCCTTATTCTGAGTTTTACTATGCATTACTCCTGTCCATATGCTACACTGGAAGAAAGTGTGGCAGAACTACCTTATATTAACTTGCATAAAATAATTACCAAACTTTTCTCAGCTTCCATTGAAAATAGTAGCTTTTTTAAACTACCTCATGAAGCATTAAATGCAGTCTGACTCAGAAATTTCAAAACTAAACCCAGGGGATATGGTTAATCTTTCTTGTTATGTATGAATTGCAAACCATGGATTTAATTTTTAAAAACCTCACAGTTTGCAAAATCAATAATTTACCTTGAAAAACTAAGAATATAAATAAGTTACCAAAGCATAATACTCAACTACTACTGTACTAGCATTACAACCTGCCTTGAAAATGTCACCTGCCTCTGCTGGTCAGTTATCTACTGAAAGACAAAATCATTCTTATACAAAAAGAAAGAGAAAACTGGAGAGAAACTGTTAAAACTTTCTTCAGGTTGTATTAAAATGAGCAGCTGACTGAATAATAGTGTTCTCAGAGGGATTTTTGTAAAAAAAATTCATTGAAAGTTTTTCAGAATTTCTTTGTGACAATGTTATTTTTTTAAAAAAAATAAGATAAAGCAAAATGAAACAAAATACCCGTAACTAAACCAGGAAACCTACTGACACTCCTTTCTTTTCTCACTTATTTGTAAAACAGGGAGGTAAGGAATCAATTGAATTAAAAATTCCTTTTTCTGTATATAATATAAAAAAGGCATATTCGGATTAACACAATTTTGACACAATATTCTCCAATCATCTTGATTTAGGTTAGCACATTTCATTGTTGTTTTTCTGTGCAGTCCTCCATGGATATTCAATCAGAAGCATGTAACCATAATGTTATTTGGATCAGTAACACAACTGCCAAAATGATTTTTTTCACTTATTAAAGCAAAATGTAGCTGGTAATTGGCACTCAGTCTTCTGTGCACTGTTATGCAGGGTTGTTGCAGTGATGCCAGAAGGAGTTTTGCTTTCGTATTTCTTTCATATATATTCATAGCTCTGTAGACCATCGTTGTATAGCTATGTAGTTCCTAGCTAGCTCCAGAACCTTTCCTTACCTTTTCCCCACCCTCACAGGCAGAAAGACAAAACACATTCCAGAGGCTCCAAACTCCGGATGCTCAAAGGCCCCCATCCTATCTTGATTATTCCTGGAAGCCAAGGTTGAAACCAGCTCTTGAAGACACACTTTCATAAACAAAGTTTAGTTCCTGTCTAAAGGGGGGCTACAGAAGAGGTGAAACCAAAAGGAGGGAATTACCTCATGACTTGTGCTTCTAACTGGGAATTCTTTTTGATTATGCTAATTTCCTATTCACTCTATGTGGGTTGGGCACTCTTCCATATCTGCCCCTCGGAGGCCTCCAATAAAGACCAGCCTTTATACTACCTGCTACACTAACATAGTCTTGAAAGTGTGTTGTTTTATTTCTAGGTTCTTTAAGGCATCAGCAGGATAGTAAAGGTGCTTGTAAATGTGGTGTTTAAGTCACTTGAAACATACCTTAAAATTTAAAACTTTCCAGTAGTGTAGGTATTCAACCAAAGTCTACTTTCTTTAGGTTGCATGGTCCAGGTATTTCATGGTTTTCTTCACCTTTCAAAGTTTTTTTATGCAGGGTATTTTAACAGAAAGGTATTTAATGAGAAAGTATGAATGCAATATTTGACCGGGAGTTCCTGGATGTATAATGGAAAACAATATAAATATGAATTGCTAATTTGAATTAATGAACACTGCAGAAAATTTACCTCTGCCTGTGCTCTCTCTATAGTACAACACACAATAGGGACAAACTCTTTTCCCTCCAACTCTGTCAAACTGACTGTGACTATACCAGTCTCTTCTGAGATCTCCAAACATTTGTGCATTACTCTGAATGATGCAAATAAAGTATCTAACTGCCCAATATTATCCTGTGCATTCCATTTTCTTATTCACTTACTGTAATAGAATAGCTTAGGCTTTTATGAAAACTAAACAGTTTTGAAGATACAACCATGCATGCAGGACACTGTTTAATATCAGGACATTAAAAGACAATTTACTCACTTTTTAAATTGATCTTGGCACTTATAGCACACATTTATCCATAAGTAGGGAAATAATTGAATACCCCAGGTAAGTGGGTTAATGTATTTTCATGAATATGAATGATCATATTTTGTTTATTCTTTCATAGTCTATATACCTTTTGTTGAATGTCTTTTGATTGCAGGCTATTGAAAAGTTGCATTTTCCTACACTCGATTAGAAACCAATAAATCATATGCTGAAAGAGTGCTTCTCTGTCTCTATACGTCAATATGTTGTCAGTGGTGGATCTGGAACCAAATGTTTAGAATAAAGGTACAATAAATTCTCCAGGAGAGAGAAATTACAGAAGAATAATACACAAAGGGAATTGTCTTCAGTTAGAGGTTAGCTTCTGCCTTGAAGCCAGTTGAACTTATGTTGCTTTAAAAATACTTTTTTAAATCTTAACTATTATAGAACAGGGTGGTTTTATTATCCAAGTAAACATCTGGCTATTTAGAGACTATTATTAACCTCATAATACCTTACAGCTGGCTTTTTAATGTGTGCCCATTAGCAACAAAATTTAATGGTCCATTAGAATGACAGGAATCACGAGGACCCCACAACATTGTAGGCACACTCAGTCTCTGGGTACAAACCTTGACATCTTGTGCAGAGAACGTGAGATGATGTCATTTGGCTTGGGCTTTGGTTCATGCACTGATAGTAATGGTTTTTCAGTTAAAGGCAACAAGTTACTTTGTTTTCAATAGCTTTTTTCAGTTAGCTTTACAAGGAGTCATTGAAGTTGGAAATCTCTTTTTTTTTTTTTCAGTTCTACATAGCATAATTCTTAGGAGGTGAAATAAGTATCTTTATGCCCATATTTCCAACTTTCCCAAGTAAACAGAGGAAGAAAATGGTGTAACCATGTTTCCTAATTTCAGAATTCAACTAAACGTTTCCAGCAATCTTTGCAGAGCCAGAATCATAGGCAAGAAGCAGAGCCATGTAGGAGAACAACCTTCATGAAGTCCAGTACTGTGAATGCTAAGGACTATTCTTTTTTTATCCTGACTATCTTCTGGTTTCTCAAGGTTGTCTGAAAAGATTTTCTGTCTTTGGCTTTTCTGTTTTAAGACAAATGCTGAGAGAAATTGTATGACTGGAAAGGGTAATAATGTGCTGATAAAAGAAACTCCCTGTGAGTTTCTGTACCAAATGCCTGCTTCAGAAGCATTCTTGCAAGTTTTAGTGGGATTCACAAGGGACATGCATAGGATGCCCAGCACAGAGTGAAACAGCCATTAAAGCATGCACATGAGCTCCCAGAGGTGACACCTTTTAAAATGAAATGCAGCAGTCACCTCTGAGTACTTTTTCCAGTGCTGAAGGTTGTATCCCAAAGCACACACTTACAATGATGATGATGTGAGTCAAATTTAAAAAAATTTCAAGGTATAAACCCCTGCCACAGTATTTGGATCCTATATTCTATAACTGATGACTTTTAAACGTCTTTTTTTTCTGTTCTTTCAGCTTAATTACTGATTTTTGCTAATTTCTTGCTTTGTACTACAAGCTGTATATGTATACCTCCTCACAATGGAAAAAGACAAGAGTCTTCTTGTGTTCAAGAATTTATAAACCAAAAAGGCTTCCACTGAAATGCTTTTTTTTTTTTTTTTAAGTGGGCTTGCAATGCATAACACAGAAACACTAGCAAAGAAACAGGCAGAATTTCTACAATTTTGTTGCTTATTAATAGAATAGCAACAAAGTAATTATTCTACGTACTGTGACTTTTATGGCATGATGGCAATTAGAAACCTTGATTATGTTCAGAAATCTACTTTTTAAGAGCTGTATGTGCATTTAGTAACAAACAGTAGCCATTCTAAATTTTTTTGGGAACTGAGAGGTAACTGCTTGAGAAGAGGAAACTGGAAACCAATGACATCAAGAAGAAACTAAGACACAAAGAAACTGTGGTGCCAAACTAAAATCTGTCAGTGGCAAAATGCAAATTTACAGATCAACAGTATTTACTGATGATTTTTCCTCAAGTTTAGACCTTAAAAATTAAGTATCTGCATCAAATATGTGCTTCCTGTTCACCTGTTAGATAACTAAGTTGCACAAGGAGAGATGAGCAGCTCTGGAGCGGGAGTCATCTGGCTCATTTTAGATGTCTGTCCACTACAAACCATTTTATTTAAAAGGAGCCCAAGGTTACAAAATTGGATTGAAATTTAGCTTAGACTTAGGAAAAATAAATCCCAGTTTGAATTACTACCCATGTCCTTGGAAATGTGACTTGCCCAATGTCAGTAGAATTCAGGAAGCTCACAGCCCAATGCTGGAAGCATTACAGAAACATTCCTCTAGGCACACCTTAGTGTGCAGCACAACAAAGATGAAACCACCTAACTACAAATTAGCTTCATCATACACCTTCCATTTTTTCTGCAGTTTCAGCTAGACTGTGGCTATATTCATACAATTAAGAAATCATCTCTAGGATGGGCTCAAAGTCATATTTGTTTCCCATACACATCATCTATCTGCAAAGAAAACTGCAGGGCTGGCTTGAAGCTGACCCAGCTGGAGTGTCCCTGGAAGAAAACTGTAGATAAATCAGGAGCTTTAGAGCACACAGGAAAGCAATTTTCTTTCCTATACAGAGATGGATTTTGAACAGCTGGGGAGACTGCTGCTGCAGCACTGTGCAGAGTAGATGGCCGTGGAGGGCTGTGCAGAAGCACTCTTGACATTTTGCCTGAAAATGCACCAATTCTACCTGCCATGAAGGCAGATGGGATTTACAGTCAACAGATTTCAGGCTGGGTGTAAGCTGCCTGTAAATCCATATGGTCTGGAGTGCTCCCCTACTTCTCCAGTGTCTATACAGCTCGCACATACTTGACAATTTTCGTTCTTTCTCCTTTTATTCATATATCATAAACTTGTCTGGAAATGAAATTACTTTTCTCCTCTTTTGCACTGGAAAAGATAAGGATGTTATTGAGATTTATGTATCTGACTTTGGAACATGTACACTTCTCTCAGTCTCCTGCAAAAACCAAAGTGACAGTTTCATGCTTAGCTTTGTCAGTTCTTGCTTTTTACCCTTAGACTAACTTTGAGTGGGGGAAATATCAAAAGTGTGTGTCATGACATGTTTTTGAATCAAAACTTCGAAGTCCATGAATCTCAGCAGTAGCTGTATTTGGGATTGAGATCTGAGCCTCTATTAACACAGTGAAGCCAAGAAGCACAATGGAGATGAGATGCTTTTACTGTTGGATGAACTTCTCTGCATCAGATGAGAAAGAGCAGAGCTCTGCCTGTTTGTCTCACAATAATATGAGTGTCTATCTTTGCCCAGCATTCTAAGCCTGGGATAGATAACATTACTGAGGAGCCCTGAGACAGTAATTCACAGCTCTTGTAACAATAAAGACAAACCTGGAAGCTGACATTCAAATATGCTCTCTGGTCAGGACTTTAAGAGCATTTCAGAACACACTTAGTGAATAATGTGGTATTGAAAGAACCTCCTCACTGTCATTTTGCATCAATGAGGGTGGCTGCAGACAAGTGATGTGTGCCTTTTATACACTGCATCAGCCTGTTGATCAACATCTTTCCCAGCAACTCTTTAGGGAGAAGCTTTAATTGGTACTGTCACAAAACGTGTCTTGATGCCTTGCTTATTGAATAAAGCTGCAAAAAGGATTAAAAAAGTTCAGAGCAGCAGAAAGCCACATTATCAAGGACATGGCATTATATAAAGCTGTAAATGCAAAACAAATCAAAACCATGTTCAATGCAAAACTGAGTATTTAATGCAATGTTTTTCATCTACTGCTTCTGGGGCACTAAATAGATCTGTCTATATCTGCTGTCAGTTTCACCACTTTCATATCCTGTTTTTACTTACCTCACATATAAGAAATATTTTCTCCTGTGGTATTTTCCTTCAGTTTCAATTTAAAGGCCAAATAAATTTCAAATAATTTCCTATTCAATTAAATTTTAATGTTAAAGAACTGTGGCCAAAGAATGTGAATTCCGTTATGATCTTGATCAGTGAAGCATCCTTGGATTTTATAGATGTTCTTGCATCCAGGTCATTGCTTGAGAGCAAATTCATGTCTTTGCAAATATTGATTCTTTAGAATTTTCAAAGTCCCTGAAACTCAAGGTGACCTGGTGCACCAGAAATGTAGGTCAATAAATTCAGAATGCCTGAGGAGAGTGCCTTGTGTAACTTCCCTGCTGGTAAAATTTCTCTCCTATATCTTAATGTCTTCATAGGCCAGATGGCAGTTTAATTTCTAGGAGTCTATTAAGAAGAATGATAAAAAGGCTTATATAATTTGAAAGAGTGTGTGTTGAAAGGTAGAATATACCTTTCATTAAATAAAAAATATATTGAGCTATCTATTGGCTGAATTCAGAGCTTAGGACAGAAAATACTAGAGGAATTTGGTTTGAATTATCCCACTGCTGTTCTGTCTCACATTCTGAAAATTCCAGCACCTTCAATTTTTTTCTGACTACCCAGCACAGAGACACACTCATGAGTGAGGAAACAGAACCCGTTTCATCACTCTTGCAGCTACTTACACTCACTTATGCTGCTTGACCTCCATGGTAGATTAAGAGGTGAACTTCTACTTGAAATAATTTTTCAAGATATTTAATTTAAAAAAATGATTATGGGATGTGTCTGCTTACTCATAATTTGGGTGTTTGGGTTTTGGTGGTGGGCATTGTTTGGTTTTGGGTTTTTTTTCTTGGTTTTGGTTTTGGTTGGGATTGTTTGTTTGTTTGTTCTGCTTGGGTTTTTTCTTTTTTTTTTTTTTTGGGGGGGTTTTTTTTTTTTTTTTTTTGGTGTGGTTGTTGTTCTATCTTTCACAGAACAAAACCGGAGACTAGTTTTTAATTTCAACTGTAAAAACGCCACACCATATTCCCTCCCCAACTCTCCACCAAATTCGTGAATTATTTTACACATTAAAGAACTAAACTGAGTAGCCATGGTATTTACTCTCACTCAGCAAATGTGCTTGGGAATTTACCCTAATGAAATCATCCTATCAAGCCACTAGACAGGAATCTATCAACAGAGGAAAGTGCAACTCAGAGTATTCTGAATTTAATCTATACCTTCTTTCAGCACTTCAGATATATACCCAATGCCTTATGGTTTCAAATGTGGCCCTGCCTGTCTCTCTTGTGCTGTCCTGTTAAAAGCAGACAAGTAACCCAGAACATTCAGTGGTGTTGGTAATGGCAGTCTGCACACTGATTGTACAGCACTCCAGGAGCACCACATAAAGGTGATGTGGTGTTCTGCTGCTGCTGGTGTACACAGAAAGAAGAGTTACTTCTAGAAAGAGTGTTTTATGTATTAAGCATTATGTATCCTGAATTCAATACCACACCAATCTGTGACATAGCACTTAGCTACTATTTAACAAAAATTAAAAAAAATCTGCTCTGAAAGCCTTGTATCTCCTAGTATATTTATATATATCCAATGGACAATAAATTAAAAGTTGGTTACTTTTGTCGCTGGAAATAAGTTTTTTATTTATGTTTAAATGACATTACAATTAGCTACTTATCAATTTACTCTTTCTTAGACTTGTAGCAAATAGAGCTGAATGAATGGCACTGACAAAGACTGCCTTTGAAACAACTTATTTTTACATGGAGTATTCAATTAATAAGAAATTAAAAGACTGAATATTCTGACTTTAGTAACAAAAACAGAACTGCATTTTTTATATGGATGACTGTGTAGTTTTTTTCTGTGCAGAAGAAAAGTTTACAACAGATTTTTGATCCAAACATATGTCTACCTACAATCTTACAGCTGCAGAAAGAATTGCTCTAGTTAAAAACCCTAGATCTTAACTGAACATTGTGGAAATGGACATCCCCATAATGTAAATAGGACTCTTGATTATTCCAAACCAAAATCACAATGTTCAAAGCTCTGTTTTTATTCTCAGAGAATACAAAAGTAGATTAAAATGTTTAGTTTATTCTTGGATTTCCAGATCTAATATGATATTTTGAAGTTAAAAGGTTCCTTACTGCCAAATGAGGAAACTACATCTCAGAGATTCATGAAACATCTTTTAACCTGCCCTGATTCCAATGAGCAATCTGCTGAAAATAGTTCAGACACAGCTTTTGTGGAATGATAATTTGGATGCTTTCACTTATGAATTGGGAATCCAGACTACTGATGAATCAATCCCTCAATAAATACATATTCATGTCAGAAGCTATAAGGCTGTCATTCTTACTCAGCTTAAATAGGACTGAATTGCAATAAGTAACATCTACCCTGGGGTGACACCTTTGCAAGGAAAGGCAACCGGTTTGGCCCTCAGTTCCTGACTGTGGGAAATGTGACTAGTAATTCAGCATATTTCATAGCAATTTCAGGTACATAAAGCAATTGCTTTGACCTAAATGCCTAACAGAAGTAGAATACACTTTAAAAGATAACTTGATGTGTCTCAACAAGGCAGAAAAGAAAAATAATTCTGAGCATTCATAATCCTGTTGATTTGTGATTCCATCGGGGAATTAATCTATTAACTAAATAACTAAATGTATCGTGTGCCCAATCCTGCATAGGTTATGACAGCAAACAGGCCAGTAAACCACTTATGCTCTTGGTCACACATATAATTGCAGCAATAGGTTGGTATCCCGAGTTTGCACACTGAGCCATGTGTGGGGTAGTGCTTTTACAGGCTGTGCAATGCCTATTGGCAAAGATTTCCACCACTGTAAGCAGGAGCTAAGTCATTCATTTGAAAGAAATAAGTCATTCATTTGAGTACTAATGCTTGCATAATATGCAAGGACAGAAAAAGAAAACCTAAACCAAACCCCAAACCAACCCAAACAGACAGAAGTTTCCAATCTAGCCTAGGTGAAAGAATAGGGCAAAGTAACTGCTTGCCTTGGGCAGCAGCAAGTATAAAAGTGCCTGTGTCCCACACTGAATGTGCTATGGGAATACCGTGGCTGCTGGCAGAGGTGAAAGGAGTATGGGTGAGGGGGATTAATCTGTTACTTACATGGCTGCCCTCTACCTCATGAGGATGTATTGCACTGCATTGAGCTTGCAATTCTGGCTCACCAGGACTGGCCCCTTCTCTCTCTGATCCCATTCTGCTCCATTCTTCTACTGCGCCATTTTCCCTGGCAGGAGTAACCCAGTGACCTGACCCCTCCACACCTAGCACAGAAAATTCAACTTTTTAACACTCCTGAGAATGCCTAAGCTATCCTTGAGGAGTTCTAAAAATACAGTATAGTTGCTGAAATTATGTTTGTTCATAGAGTGCCCTAGAAGGTCCTGCAAGAAGTGGTAAAAGCTGAATAACCAAAACATCTTTTTAAAAGGCAAAAAAACCCAAAACTTTTGAACACTTCAGGCCATCTAATTTTAAAAAGAAGATTGAAATACTTTTACACTTTATTTATAATTTAAAAACTCCCAAGAAATTTAACAGCTAAGAAATTTTTCATGTACTAAGGACTTGGACACTTATCCCAATTGTGATGCTACGATTAAAACAGTTTAAGCATATTCCAGAGTGCCTATTTAACAATTTGCTGATTTAGCAAAACATTGTAAGGTCCAAAAAGAGGGAGACAATCCAGACTGCTCAATTTACCCTTTAATCATCTCTTTAAAATAATGCAACAAAGTGTGGTGGATTAATTCTAGATGCCAATAAAATAATGTTCCATTGTTCTTCATGGAAATTAGTGGGCATAACAATGTATGTCATTACTGCTACTGAAAGCCATTGGAGAAATCATTATTGAATTTTAATGAATGAGCTAACTGCTTGAGATTGTCAGACACATAATTATTGGAGAAAAATTAATTCTGGCATTCTGTAATTATTACTTCAAATATTGTAAGATTTACTAAAAGGAAAATATGAAATAAGTCCTCTAAAAGCCCCCAAAGGACATACTGGGACACACTTCATATATTCAATATGTTTGGTTATAGTAGTATGGATGTCATGGAAATCTAGTACACAGACACACTTTGAGAATATTCACCTCTTACATCTGCAGCTCTTCTAAGACAATATGAGCAAACATGGGTCAATTCTGCATCAAGATTTCTTAATGTCACATCTTAATGCTCCAAATTTGCTGTTATACATAAAGAACTGATTTTATAGTTGGTACAATGCTTTGCAGTCTAAGTTCCACTCCCTAATTTCCTGATGTGCATACTTCTGTTATTCAAAGACATATTAATAGTGTGCTTGGTTCCGAAGCAAAAAAACGGGTGTTTGGAGGCTGCTCTGACCTGCAGTGAGGGCTGTGGGGAAGAGAAGCAGGATGAGGGTCAGGCTGAGGAGGAACAGGGCATCCCATGGGACAGTAAATACTAATGCCCGGGTGCCAGTGCTGGCAGTGCCAGTGTCCGGCAATGTGGCACTCTGAGGAGCAAAGTTTGGCCAAGATACTCTGCACAGATTAATGTCATACTACTGCTTTAGGAATATTAAAGCACAACTGTATCTGAGAAGCCTCATACAGTAATCTCTGCAAAAGTGACTCTGTGCACGCTCGCCGGGAGTCAGGGAAGGTGAGGTCTTACAAAAGAGGGCCAATGAGCAGTGGGAACTACTGGCAGCACAGTGAACTCAGAAGGGGCTGTTTCTCCACAGGGAAGAGAATAACCCAGCGACAAAACTATGGTCCAAAGGTACATGCAAGCACAGCCTCCCCCAGCATGCTGAACTGGCTCTCAGTCTGTCCGGGAACGTGTGGTGCCGTGGTGTGCCCAGCACCCTGACCTGGGCAGGTGCAGAGAGCACTGTCTTATCACAGGCAGTGTATTTTCTTTTGGAGGACGCATGAGCTTGCAAAAACACAACCTTTTTTTTTTCACTAGATTATCATCTTCCCACTAAAAAGGATGACTTTCATCCCTGTAGTGGTTTCTTTCTTTCCTGCCATTATAGTGCTGTGTTTGTGGTCTTTTAGCTCAGAGGTTTTCAGTGTGGTGCTGTGGCCTTTAAGTGCGCCCTCACATCCTTTTGGCTGCTTTCCTGGCATTTCTGTATGAATGTCACAAAAGCGTGGAAGGCCTGGGGTTTGAATGTATTAAATGCAAAGCCATGAATGGAGGAAATCTGCTTTAGGACACTTCTACCCTCTCTTTAATATCAGGCACAGTAACTGGTTATGTATCTAAATACACTTAAGTGCTGTGGTGTCCTGCAAGCACAAAAAAGGGATTGGCACGTGAAGACATCTTTCTTTGCTGTGAATGGGCCTTGGGATTTGAAAATCTGACCAGAACTGGGCAGCTTCACCCTTTTTTTCATCCAAAAATACTGTATTTGAATTTGATTGCTCATGTCATGCTGCTTTTAAATGTTTCATCTGTCATATCTTAAAGCTGACAAGAACAACTGAAAATTAAGCAAATTTTGAGAGAAAATTCAATTACAAGTGGTTGATGTGACTGGAAGAAATTTGGTTTCTAAAGCATCAAAACAAGAAAACTCTCTATGTAATTGTGTGTATCAGATTATATCAGCAGTTTTAGATCAGGATATGCTTACTACAGCCTTTAAAGTAAAACATATTTCTGTGAAGATGGTGTTAATACTGTAATAAGGTCCTGTGTAGCTGTAAGAGTAGTCATAGGTGCATATTAATTCCATTGCACCTGTGTTTCTGCACTCTGAGTTTTCATCTGGTGATGTGTGTGACTGTAAGGAGTTAACCAGAAAATGTATATTTATACATAGCATGAAACTGGTGATCCAGATGTAAGAAGACAATGTTACCCTTTGTTACAGAAACTGCCATCTCATTACTTTATTCCCACGTATTTCTGGTGACATATCAGTAATTGGATGCATAAGCTGTCAGACACCAGTGTTCCCAAGCTCCTTTTCAATTTGGCATTTCATAGAGTGTCAAGGATTTTCTCTTTTTTAATAAAATATGATATTATATACAACACCATTTCATTCCATTCAGTGTCATGCTAATATTACTCACTGAATCTGAATTGAAAGTGAGTAAAGCCGCCTTCCTATTTTGAAGGCATAATGATCTCACCTTATGGGCTCTTTAGTGCCAAATAACAACATTCAGATGTTTATAATTTGGGAAATATTAGAAAAACAGTTCTTAAAAACAAAAAAAAAATTTGCAAATTATCCCTGAGAACACTAAAATCTTACAGCATTTTCCTTCTAAATAAAGAAACAGTTAAAGCAAATGAGTTCTAAAAATGTTAGGTTCTCTAACTGTGTCACTGCATATAAGATAAGCAATACTCTTCTCATGAATTGGTAAGAATGAGGCCTTTTGAAAGAAAAGCTGATTGTGTTTTCAACCTATGGAGCTCCTTCACACTGGATTTCTCTCAGGGGATGGGTATTTACAACTGATGTAAAGTGACCTCAACTTTTTGATTATTCATTTCTCTTGAAGTTTGTTTTGCAGCGTGAATAATCAAAAGAGAAATGTGATAATCTCAGAAGGAGATCCTCATTTCAGTGTAATATACTATACGTGTTTCTTTTAGCACCTTAGAAATTGTCAGTTTCGTAATCATTGGGGCACTGATGAATTTGGAGCAGTATCTGCAAGCTCTGATTCACTGACTACTCACAAATTCTTTGGAAAAATTCTGCCACATGCTGTCCCATGTAGAGAATGGAAACTGTAATTCACCAAAGGTCACACAATGTCAGTAAATATTTTTTGTGTTTGGACCAGTCCTTGGGTTTATCTGACTTGTAACCTCCGAAAGAAGTAGCTATATTCTACATTCACTTGTTCACTTTACTCAGAAATTTGCTGCCATTTCATTTATAAGAACAGACAAGCAGTTTTGTGGAAAACTTGGAGACACTGGACTTAAAAGAGGCGAGACAGCTTTTTTCCTTGGTGTCAATTAAATCTATTTGTGATATTTCAGCTTTAAAGACAAACTGTGATCATGTTCATGGAAATTTTTGGACTGAATATTTTTTCATTAACTGACATACTGTTCTATTATTTTTAGTTTGGGAAAATGCTGGAAAAGGGGAAAGTGGAGGAAAAGGAAGTCTGCAGCCCCCTCAAAAGTCCATACATTCTCACCAGTGGGTGAGATGCTGTCTGCCTCAAAGACACTTCAGAATACCTGAACTTAAAACTTGAGTTTCAAATGACTAGTTTCTTTTCCATTTGTTTAAGAAGCATGGATGAAATATCCAAGAACTTTAGATTTATCTCATTAGTTTTGAGGTTGGGTGAAGGGAATCACCCAAAGGAACTTCATAGAGCCAAGAGGGTGGATGAGAGCTATCAGTTACACAGACCTTCCATCCTGAAAAAACAGTGTCTAGCTTTTCCTTTGAAGAAGGAAGCTTGAAGCTCTGCTCCAGCAGTTGCTGTACTGTCTGACTCTGCAACAGACCCCCAAAACAACAGTGAATAACTATGGATATCAATGGTTTGGAGCCCTTGAGTGCAAATTGCTTTCTTTAGTTGCATGATATGTAATGCAGGAGTAGCAGGTACTTGCAGCTTTCCCAGTTCTCACCAGAAGGGAAATCTTCAGAGCAAGAATATTGGCATTTTCCCACAGCTATGGACAAGACAGCCCTCTTCTTCCTCTGCCAGCAGCCCACTCAGTACCCGTCAGCCTTTCTCACTACAAGAACAGTGTTATACACCAAAGAAAGAATTGCTCATGTTCTTTTTTCCGGGCAATATCAACTTTAGTAGGACTAAAAACAGACATAGAGGTGAATGGTCTTGGAGTGTATTAGCAATGTCATTTGTCATTATTCTGATGGAATAGTTATTTACTTATTGCTGAGCCTTTGGCTACAGCTCAGCAACTTGTATACCAGAAATGCATTTTTGGGGTCAATAATTCATGACGATACCCAGCTTCAGCTACAACAGAACACCAAGGTCTCAACTGTAGCATTATCCTCATTTGTCACAGCTGAATGTAATGACTACACCAGAGCTTGTAACTGTGGTGAATCTAACAAATTAATTTCACACCATAATTTTTCTTCCACACAACTTTAAAGTTTTCACCTTTTTGTCACAAAACTTCTTCCAGCTGTTTGAAAATCATCTCTTCTGCTAATGCCCTCCCACTGCCAACCTCAGCACTCCAGCTTGACAGCTCTATTTTTATAACAGGGTGCAATTTTAACCATAAATCTGATTCTTCTTTATGTATTATTTACTAACCACATATCACTGACACACACACACAGAAAAGGAAAGGATTCTGTTCTGTGCTAGAAAATTTGTCAATTTCAATGCTGAACCAGTAAATTACCTCTCACCATTTCTCATGTGAGCAGATTATGGAAGAATTTTTTCCTTTGTTAAAACTCAAGACTAGAGTGTTCTTTAAATCAAGCAGGAAATTCCCATTCAAATGCTAAAATACTAGTATTGTTGAATGGAGCCTGTGAGTTTGCCCAACGCTCCTTTTATGTGTTTGTTTAAGCCTAGCCATTAATGTCACATATAAAACCACTTAAGTGCCTTGAGTTAGAGCTGTCCTAGTTTTACTGAATGTCATTCCCCTTAAAACAAGATGATAATACACAACATAAAGAAGTTTAGGCTCATGTTCTTGTCAAAGAAATCAGACAGGGAAGTAGAAAGCTAGATGATTAGAGGATTACTCCTAAACCCCTTTGGAGTATGTGGCAGAAGACTCTTATCCTTTCCCTTCTCCGGCCCTCGGGCTCTGCTTTAATTTTAGATATAGGGATGTTTTTAGGAAAGCTATGAAGTTCTCCATATTTGATTCCAACAGTGACTCATGCAGAGGTAAGCTATGGGGTTGAAGTCAGGCCCTGTAACTAGTTCTTGTCATCTGATAAATGCAGGGACAATGGGAAGAGAGATCATTTCCCTCTGTCCTCTTGCCTCGTTGTAGTACCCCCTCAGAACAAAGGAGTCCTGTGCTTTCCTCCCCATTTTGTTCTTCTTTGCTATGAGATATCCAAAATGGATATACAGAGTACTTTTAGTCCCTTTTCAGGCTACATTATTAGGGGAAGGTTGGCTTTGTATGCTGCAGAGTAGCAGAAATCAACTTTACACAGAAGTGACCTGGAATTCTAGTGCTGGAGCTGTGATACTTTTAGTGTTATTGCCTGTAGAAAACTGGTCAGTGATCTACAGAAAAGTTTTGTAAGGGATGATATCAAAACTGTGTGGAACTGCCAATTGACTGAAAAACAGAATGGAGAAGGAACTACATGAATCTCTACAGCACCTGGAGCATTTGCAAGCTGATTGAGTTCTCATTAACAGTGGCCAGTTACCTCCTACCTGCCGGCTAACCCATGCCGCAGCTGTAGGTTGTCATCCCAGCCTCTTCATGGTGCTGTCCCTGTCCATATTCCTGACTAGACTGACCTTGTCCCAGCCATTGCCATCACAACAAAAAGAAATTAAAAAAATAAACCAAGGTGTTGCAAAGGAATGTCAGTGGTTTGCTTTTGCAATTAGTCCTTCAAGATGTTGAAGTACACAAGGTGTATGAAAATAAAATTGCATGAAAATACTCTTCACACAGAGTTCCCATTCTGGGTAAAGAACACCTCTTTTAAAAAATTTTCTTTTGTTGATAAGACAGACACTTTGACAAAGAACCAAATTCAGTCTTGTAATGTGTATTGTATAGTTCCTATGAGCATCAGTACAGCATATGAAAAGGAAGATACATTTTTCTCAGACACAGAAAGAAATAAGAAAATAAAAATATCATTCTGAAGCTTTTTATTACAATAAAAAAATAAAATCTCCGTTGAAAAGATGTTCAGGCATGTACCTGAGGACAGAATTTGCCCTGCTGAGTTTTAAGGTTTTGGGGCTGACTTAGACCTAGCAAAGGAATGCCTTCCAGTGTGAAGATCAATTATTTAAATGAAATTATGACAGCTGAATATGCATCCAGGCCAGGAAACGGAAATCACAGAATCCTTGTTTGTTTAATTTGTTTCTTAAGAGTAATTTAAAATAAAATTAGATTGTTTGCTACATGTGTATTACTCTGCTTATTCTGGTCCATGCTTTTCTTCTCTTCACTCCTTTCATGATCCCCAGTGTTTTTCTCTGTCTTTTGGCATTTTGCTTTAACACTGTTATTTCAAAATAAACATCTCCAGTCTTCCACTTCATCAGTTTCAATTATCCAAAGTATTGCAGGGCTAGCTTGTTCGCCTAAGGCATTATGAATTATTTGGGAATACCATCATGTTTTTATATAAGCTGAAAACAAATACAGTGACAGGTAATTAGCGATTAGCATGGATTCCTTTTTTATTCTTCAACACTCCCATATTCCTGGCCTACTTCCTCCAAGCTGGAAGGGCTAAAAACAGATATGTCTATTACTGCATTTAAACCAGAAAAAACTTATTCACCAAGGATTAAACATATGGCCCCTCTGAGTGAAGCAGTAGTTACAAAGTGACTGCTGGGGGTTATAGCTAGAGTTTTTTCGCCATCATTCAGCACCAGAAAAGAAGGAGAAACGTAATATGGAAAGAAGAGGTGTATGAGATGGAAAGCATCACTGAAGGCAACACAGTCCTTTAATGCACTAGTGAAGCCAGTGTGGTCATAATTCCAAATTGTGTGGAAAAGCATCCAAAGACTTATTCAGGTAGTATGTGAAAGTAGAGTCACTTAAGTTAGTCTTCATCTCAGTTTTATCCCAAATTCCCTAACCCTAACCCACACACATGTTATTCCTCCATTTAAGCAGTAGGGAGGGAACCTTGCAAATGTGTGCTATTGGAATTTTCTATCAGATTTTATTTTTAACATTCACGCCATTTTGTGACAAAGACTTTTCTCAACAGAGCTGAGAATATTCCAAGAAATGAAGTTTTTATCTATCTTTTTATCTATCTATCTATCTATCTATCTATCTATCTATCTATCTATCTATCTATCCATATATGTAAAATCATTTAGTCTTCATCTTTCCATAAAATATCTTGCCTTTGACTCCTGCTTCCTCTTTGATGTAAAAGAGTTTCTTATTCTCTCCATCAAGATATCTCTCTCTGCCATCTTCATTCACATCCTCTGATCATGTCCTTCTACCCCACCCACATTCTTCTCACACCCATAATCTGCCGCACATCCTCTGATATTTTGTGTCTTGCTTACCTTTTGCTGCTGCACTTCTCAAGACTAGCGAGCCTTTTCTCCCAAACTTCCTGATGTGATGTCATGCATCTCCACTCCCTAGCTTTTCTTTCCCTCCATCAAATGATGACACCAGCTGTAGGACAGCATGAGTTGCCCTCAGAAAGGACCACTTTGACCCTGATGTTTGCAGAGAGATTCTGACTTAAACTGGTGGCTTACCAGTACATGCTGGAAACTGAGATGCTTGCCACTTTCGATGAGAGCTGGGTTTCCCAAGAAATTCCCAGTAGTTCTTTCTCTGTGTTTTCTCATTCTGGCACTCACCTTTCTAAAAATATCTTTATACACAAAGAAAGATCTGTAAAGTGTATTAGATGTTTTAAGATGCATAGGGAGAAATGTTTTATAAGTGTAAACAAATGCTTTTGCAAGCTCAAAATGCTCATGTGTGGTTTTTCAGCAATATAAACTATTGACACCTCACTGTGCATTGGCTGTATTATTTTATCTGTGATTTTTCAGCTTGATTAAGTACACAAGTGAGTTGTCAGTGAGTCATTGTCTACAGCTGTGAATTTCGCACTATGCATTTAATGCAACTATGATAATATTTACTGGTCTTCTTTTCTGATTTAGCATGACTTTTAATTTATTTTAAGTGTTTCCTCCATGCAGGGTGTTCTTCATCCATTCATTACATCAATTATACATGGTTTAAACCTAAATGGATAAGCAGTTCCCAGTTTTTAAGAAGATTTAAGTGATGGCACACTATGTTGTGACTTGTGTAATGCTGATTTTCTACTGGAAAGCAAGAGAAGCTACACATTCACAGCTACACATTAAAAACCATGCTCAGATTGTCAGAAAAAGCATAGAGTGAGGCTCAGGTAATGGATTTCATAAGTTCTTTTTTCCCTGAAAAGTCTGCTGAAAAGGAACTCAAAGTTATGTTGTGGGCACTCCTTAAATAGATTACTTGAGGTCAACAGCCTTTTTGAAGTGCTAAATATTAAAACCTTTAAAAGTCGTAATTCATTTAAAGAATTATGTCAGGCTCTGCTTCATGTTTCAGCACAGTTAAATGTTTGTTGCATGATGCCAATACTTTCTGATGGGAATAAAAGCTTAAAAGGTCACTAACATTCAACCTGTTTTAACTTTTTGCTTAAAAGTTGGAAGTGGTGAGGTATTGAAGAGCTTTTAATGATTTTTTTCACTGGCATCACTCAGAAGTACCTCACAAAGGTTAGGAAATTCAGTCTAAAATCAAGGCTCATACTAGCACGGTTTTTTTTTACCAAACTCTGGTACTGTAGTCATAATCAATGGATCTTTTGAAAACTCAGAGCATTCCCCAAAAAGCAAAATGAAAGATACCACAGAAAACAGGGCCCCAAGAGAAAATAAAGAAAGATGAGCACAGACAAATGCTGCCAGTTTGGTCCTCCTCTTGCTATTCAGACAATTTCAAGGAGGAATAACTTAGAATTCATCCTGTGTGAAAAAGAAAATAATGAAATAATCTGGAAATCCAATGTTATGGGGAGAAAAACTCCAAGAAACAAAAAAAAATATTATTTGAATGCTTATTCTTCAAATAAATATGAGTGAGGCAAATTATGAGCCTCCTGTTAACCAATGTAGTTCCCTTGAAACCAATGACAGGTGTTGTGGTTTAACCCCAGTCAGCAATGAAGCCCCAAGCAGCCGCTCGCTCAGTTCCCTGCCAGCAGAATGGAGTAGAGAACCAGGAGAATAAGAGTGGGAAAATGTATGGGTTGAGATAAAGACATTTTAACAGGTAAAGCAGAAGCCATGCACACAAGCAAAGCAAAACCCCTTTTCCCATGGGCAGAAAGATGTTCAGCCACCCCCAGGAAAGCAAGGCTCCATCATGCATAAAAGTGGCTTGGGAAGATAAATGCCACCATCTCAACTGTATTCCCGTCCCTTCTTATTCCCCTGGCTTTATATGTTAAGCATGATACCGCAATGTCTGGAGTATCTGTTGGGCCAGTTGTCGTCAGCTGTCCTGGCTGTGTCCCCTCCCAGCTCCTTGTGCACTCCCAGCCTCACTGCTGATAGGGTGGAGGGTGAGGCAAAAAGGCCTTGACTCTGTGTAAGCACTGCTCAGCACTAAGAAAAGCACCCTTGTGTTATAATGACTGTTTTCAGCACAAATCCAAACCACAGCCCCATCCTACCTGCTATGAAGAAAATTAACCAGTCAAAACCAGCACCCAATTTAAATAAACTAAAACTCCCAAGAAATTTCTTCCCTTTCCCATTTCCAGGGAAGACATGCTACTGGAAAAACTTTGTGTTTTCCCTTCCCCCTACACACAATCCTCCCCTACTTCTCATTTTCTTAGAATCCCAAAAACTGGAAAGAAAATGTATCTTAAATGTTCTCTCCAAAATCTCCTTTGCTTCCCATCTTTAAGAAACGGGAAGTTTACATCTTTTACCTGCTCCTTCAGAAGCTAACCTGGTGACTTACTCTGGAAGCACTGAGGAGCGAGGGTGAGGATCTTGTACATGGCAAATCACATGCAAGGACTTAGGTGCTTGGTTACTTGCTAGGTCAGTCCTCTGCATCTACATTTTCTGTGCTGTTTTCTATGATTTCTGGAATTGGGGTTTTTTTGTTGTTTTTTTAATCTTCTTGAAACCACACAACAAAAATATTTGCTGCTGTGTAACATTTTTTGTACAACATAGCATCCACCACAATGTCTTGCTAGAAAGGAAGCAAGGTTGCCAGGTAAAGCTGTTTTTATTTTTTTCCTCCAAAAAATCACAAGGAGAGAGCCAAGAATATTGCCTTTTTTTTTCCTTTTGTAAATACATTGTGGAGAACTTTCTTCTCTTAAGTCTTAATTTTCTCTATTACATTCATACTTCTCATAGACTATCCAAATACATTTGGTACAAGAAATGCTGAACTTAAATTTCACTTCTCTCATGGATTTAGTAATGGCCCTGCAAAATGATATTACCAAGAGCTTTTACAAAGATTCCTCCTTCAGCCTTTAGGTAGAGATAACTGCTTCATCCTTCCTCTACAAATTCTTCAACAGAAGCAGTACTCAGCTTTTATTTAAATGTTCCCACTGTCACCTGTGTCCCTCCTTTCCCAGAACAGTGCCCTGCAGAAACAGGATTTTAGACTAATAGAAGTGGGGGAAAGAGAGAGGAGAGAAAAGCAGAGTGAGGAGCTGACTTCCATAGCTCATATGAAACCCCTGACACTTTACAAGAGATAATGAAAAATTTTTGAGGTCACAAAAATAGCTCAAGAGCAAGGAAGGCATATATCTGTGGCGTGATCACTAACTCCCTGAAACCCATTGATTCCCAGAATCCCACTTTTCCTGGATGCATTATGCATTTTTTATTAGACGTTCATCGGATGAAATATAAACCAAAGGAATGGGCTGTAGTCACTTCTGCCACAGACCGCCTTGCTCCTTGGGTTTTGTTCTCCCAGTTGCACCACTCTTCTGTTCCATCACTTTGACCCTCTGACTTTATTCCATTTTCTGATGCCCTGTTTTAATAAGCATTGATAGGGGGCACAACCCAGCCCTGCCTCTCCACTTGTGATTGCAGCACTCAGCTGTGAGCATCAGCTGAAAGATACTCTAAGTCGACCATGCTAAAGAGAAAATCTGAATTTGTCTGAGTTTTGCACTGAGTTAGACCTACCAGTGTTTTTCCCTCCTGAGCTGACATGTGGGTGACTCATTCATACAACCTTACTGGGCTAAATGGGAGTTAGGCCCTGAGAGGCTCTGTTTTTTCAAATGGAGGACTGTTCTTGGCAATAACAGCAACCTGGCAGTACCTTGCATTAACAATAACCTAACTGTAACCCAGGCAACCTGAGAAGATTGGTAGCCCACTAATTAGTAAATAATAAGCAGCTCTAGCCCTTTCAGGAATACCAGGGTGGTTAATCATGGCATGAATAAATAAAAAAAACTTCATATACTGGTGCTAAAACTTCAAGTTTTCGTAAATGTGGGACTGAGGGCTTATCTGTTAGGAGATTCATCCACAGTGAGACAGAATGGAAATAGATGCTGTTCTGCCTCAACCACACTAAATTGCCCTGCAAATTCTCTCTCTGAGCTCTGCATCCTGGATTGGTTCTGCCCGTCACATGATGCCTGGTGAAGGTGCCTACAGCAGGAGTCTTATTTAAACTTAGCCCCTCCAGATTCAGCACAGAGATAGACAAGATCAGGTGGACCAGGGGATGCTTCCGAATGGGAAAAAAAATTAGACCTACAGTCTAATTAATTCATAGCCATTGCTGCTTTTGTCTCATTTCCCAGTATTAGGAGGAAATGTTACATGTAACTTATGAGGAAGCTTGTTGAGTATGGACTAATATTTGGTCTCATGAACTTCTCTTAATCAAGTGTAAATCAATAAATTCATAAATGAATGATAGTGTGATTTATGTAGGATTTGCCCCTCCCAGATCTTCTCCCTTCCAGAATATACCTGAAAGTTTTGACTAGTTGGGCTACAGTGAGCCAGCTGAATTTCTGAATTTTTCCTGTGCTGCTTAAAATGCTTTTGTTTTGTTTGTAAAATACATTATAGAAATATTCCTAATGTCCTCTACTAAGCAGAGCCTTTACGCTTTCCAGTGTTTCAGCATTTTAAAAGATACTGAGGAAAAATATCTTTCTAAATCAAAAAAGGTCTGATTTCCAGTTCAGTTTTTTGTTTGTTTTGGGTTGGGGTTTTGTTGTTGTTGTTGTTTTTGTTTTTTTTTTTTTTTTTTTTTTTTTTTTTTTTTTTTTTTTTTTTTTTTTTTTTTTTTTTTTTTTTTGTAACTGCCATGTTGTAATGCTATTACTTCAGACTTGGGACAACAGGGCTGTTTCTCTGAGATGTTGGTAAACTGATGATGTCAAGTGAATATTAATTGGGTACTGAAGCATAACTCTTTAATTGCCTCATGGAGTCTATGGAAATCCTGTAATTGGTTTTAAACTGCAAAGGAGGGAGCGGCATCTGCTTCGTCTCTTGTTATATTCTTGTTATTGTCACGTCCCTTCCCTTTCCCACTTCCATGACTGCCAAAGTTACTCACTGAAGCTGAGCAGAAGATATATGGTCAGTGAGTAGCAAACGAAATTTGTGTTTCCTTCACTGCAATCATTGTGTGTGTGTTGGTTTTTTCTGTCTGTTTCCTATTGCCTTGCTAATGAGGCAATGTCCAAGTGGTGCCCCTCATGAATGAGAGCTGGCCTGAGGCAGCTGCTTTGCCAAGTCCTTGTGCTTCCTTAGGTCATTGTTGCATTTCTTGTCTGCCCTTTAGGGTTCCTTTTTTCAGACAACCCAGACTGACTGTACACTGTGTGCCCCTTAGATCATCTTTTGTGTCTGAGAATATAAAACAGTCTTAAACCAAATTAACTCTAAAATGTTGCTTGCACTAGAAGCAGCATTGCCTTGTCTTCCTTCACTTATACCCTTTCTCTTTCATAAAATGAAACTACCAAAATAGGAATCAGAACAGTATAGAACCAGTCCTTACTTCTTCATCATTCTTAAGGTTATTAATGCATTTCAGTTGAGAAGACAAAGGTTTTATAAATCTGTGAGTTTAGCATCAGTTGTGGAGCAGGATTTGGAACCCAGTTTGAGGAGGAATGGAGAAAACCCCTAGGTCTCTGTCTGACCTCAAGCTGCTCTCCAGGACCTGTATACACAAACCAGAGCTGTAAACAGCCATATCTCCATTTGGAAACTTTATCTCTCTTTTAATTTTTTTTTCCTGTTGGTGCATTGATTTTTATGAAAAAAAAAAAAAACAACAAACAAACTGGAGTGAGTGGGTCAGCTTTTCCCTTTTCATGTAATACTGTCAACCTAGAGATAACACTCCACTGAAAAAGAAAAGCCATGCTTCTGAGATTTCTTCATAGTGCAGGCCTATGACCTGTAATCACTAAATTATGGTGCATGAAGAGGTAGCTCACAGATTCTTTTATAAATGCAAGACTCAAGGAGCCAGACAGCAGGCAGAAGCAGAGGTAGGAGTCTGTATTCTGCTTCCAGGACTGCTTCTGTGCTTGGGCAACTCTTGAATATAACTTGACTGAATATTTTTGAAAGCAGATTCTGAAACTTCCCTCTATATGCCGCCTACAGATATCAGAGTTGCTATTCACTGCTACTGCTCACTGCTTATCTCAGTGGCCACATAAGTTCTGTGCTGTAATTCAGCTCCAAGAAAAAGTGGAGCCATCCCTTAACATACTTTCAGCAGGTTGCTAAGGCACTCTTCTGAGCATGGTTTAGGTCAAATCCCTTTTGCTGACATGGATAGAAGCTCCCCATCTTTCACACTCTACATATTTGGATGTATCACCAGTTTATTATGACAGACACAGATAGGTTCACTACCATTTTCAGACGTAAGTTTTATTACTGAGTTATTTTTCAAACATTCCATTACTTTTCAAAAAATCAAATGCTGATAAGTGTAATACATAAACAGTCATCTTTAGCTCTTATTTTGTTTGTTTTTATCCGGACATAGTTTCCTGTTTTGTAAAAAGTTATTATATACTGAATTGAGTTTTGCTTCTATATTTGATCATTTATATTTAGGAATCAAGCTTATTCCAATATATTGTCCAGAAGTGTCAGATAAACTTGCTTAGGAGTAGCACTGCACATGACAGTATCCTTGACCACAGTTCAGCTATCACACAAGCAATGCTTCAACCAATTTGTAATGCTAAAATTTGATGGATTCTGTTTGGAAAGTTTGTCATGGCATTCCTGATATGGAACTTGATATGAAAACTTCTACTATAAGTTCATTTAAATTTTAGCATATAAAAGTGCCATTATAAAGAGCTATGGGCTAAACTGAAATACATATGGGTGTGCAAGGAGAAGGATTTTTAAAACACAATTTTATTTTTTTGTCTTAGAAAAGGAAGAAATGAAAAATTCCAGAACAAAATAAAGAAGATTCAGGGTCACATGCTATCTGGCATGTGAACTACTGGTCTAGCTGTGTGCTAGAACATTTAATTTCAGCCAGGGCTCCTTCTGCACCCATGCGACTCTTCTGTGACTTAGGCTACACAACAACAACAACAAAATTATTATTCAAACAACTTTGAACGGCTCCCAAAAGTTGTAGGGTAGGTAAAATCCACATTTTGATTTCTTACTATGATTGTAAGAGAAGCCAGATTGTAATGCATTCTTTTTAACACTATTGTAGCAGATGAGTACGGAAGTCAGTGACCAACCTAATCCAACCTCAGGATCCAGGATATTTAGAATGGTGTGGCTCGCAAAAGCTTTTGCATTTTGTTAAGTCATCATCATAACCTTTTAAGGGGAGAATTACATCAGACATGCTTAAGAGTCTGTTCTGATGAATTAGCAATTGGTGTGATTCCCCATGAGCATTAAAAGTAGCAAAATGTATTTTCCATCTTGGCAAACAAGCCTGGCATTTTGTAGAAGGGGGACTTCAAAATCCTAACTGCAAGTTTTTTTTAGATTCATTTTGAACATGAAGAAGAGGCATATTTTCATATATCATAAGACATAATTTTTTGAAACAGTGGTTTAATAAATATTTGTAAGGGGCTAAAAAGGAATGTTGTAGCTTTGTCATCTTTCACTCTTTAAATTAAGTGCCATCCCGTACTGTAATACACAGTTTTTCAACAATTCCATATAGCAGGATTCACATAAAAAATACATACTCACACAGTTGCAGTATTATATGTATTGTCTCAAGAAAGTGATTCTGGAAATATTGCTTTCCTTTGCTTTCTTATTTTCCTAAAAAGTAGTGTTATTTCACAGGTTTTGCCATTTGATTTTTTTGTGTTTCATATATTTTCAAGAGGAAGGAAGGGAATCAAACCTAAGAATTAAGAAAAACTAGTTCAACAGAACATTGCTGCTCAGCTTGCTCAAATCAATTGCTCAAACTCATTGGATTGTTTATACAGGATGTAAGAGCTAACAGCAGTGTCCTTATAGATCTTTAATGTGTGAAGCTCCTCTGAAAGACCTGGACTGTGCAGGAGAGTCAGGTTTCCTACTTCCCACATTAAGTATAATGTTTATTTATAGAAACAGAGTAACTGAGGTTTGTGTTCCTTCCACAGCAATCAAGCACAATTTTAAAGACAGAAACAATTGACAGGATCGATCGGCTGGTTTAAGAAAGGATCAGTTAGATTCAGCATCATACCACCTAACTGTAATTAAGCCCTGCTGGAACTGGTATTTATGTGTGTCAAACAGAAATGATGCTGAACTGAATTTGCTTTTTATTTGTTTTACAAAATCGCTCAAGCTGTCTGTGTCCAGGTCTAGATACAGAATGTAATAACATTCTTGACAAAGCTGAAGGGAAAAATTCACAAACCCATAAATGGGTGTTGTTTATAAATGCAACAGTAAAGATTGGGAGCATATTTTGTTTTCCCTGTGTCTTGTTAATTTGGAATGATAATGACAAAAACCTTTTCCTACCTTTCCTTGAGAAGTACAAGTCCTACCCCTCACCTTCATTGTATATTTTTGAAAAATACATTCTTTTTCCATCTGATACTCCCAGCCTCTCTTTTTACTTTGCATTTGGGCACTATGGGTGTGACAGATGTCACGCAATTCCCACTCAAATAGTGGAGTGCATCTCACAGGGGATGCAGTCGCCCAAACCCAGACCCCTTGTGGCAGGTGAGATGCTGTGGGGTGCCCTGCAAGCCTACAGCCACTGCCCCAGGATGGTAGGAGTCTCCAGTGGATTCATTTTAACTGAGATTGGCTCAGCTGGTCAGAGCATGGTGTTAATCACACCAAGGTTGTGGGTTTGATCCCTGTATGGGCCATTCACTTAAAGCTGGACCTTGATGATCCTTGTGGGCCCCTTCCAACTCAGAGCCTTCTGTCATTCTGACTCTGCAATCCCCCATCTTTGGGCACTGAGGTTTACACTAGCTGCCTGTCTTTACACTACTGACCCCACCCCTCTGATCAGGAAATGGCTTTGGGGGGCAGAATTAAAAATATCTTACCTATATGTGCATGTCTCCTGCACACTTTTGTTGGAAGACTGCTGGACTTAGTGGAGTTTACATATCTATGCAGCAGCACAGAATTTGCTAAAATTGGTATATCCTGTAAATCCCCAGAATCTCTTTGGCTCAGCTCATGAAGCTGTACGTCTCTGAGAACTGCTTCAGATCTCTTTCAAGGCTTCTAACTATGAAAGCCTCATATAATCATGACACTGTATAAAATTCAGACAAAATGAGGCATTCTGTTTCTGGAGGGTTTTTTTTTTACCTAAATCCCATATTTGTTGAATACAGCTTTACAAGTCAGCAACCTTGATAAGCCTTTGAAAGTTTTCTGAAGCCTGTCATTCTATGTCTTGGTCAGAAAGACCATCATTCAGTT